>OZ004712.1:60529696-60767196 GCA_963924515.1 Vespertilio murinus
GCCTTCAGAGACTCTTCCCTAACCCCACCATCATGGATTTGGTCCGCCCCCTTGGCTGGCCTTGGCTGTAGTATGTCGCACAAACTACAATTTGTTATAAGTATCCGTTTCTTTCCTTATAAATCCCATCAGAATGCAATCTGCATTTGGTCAGGGGTCACATCGGTCCTATTTGTCACTGTAGCAATCAGTACTACGTCTGACACAGTGGCAACTTGAAAAATGCTTCCTGAAGGAGCTTATGAACCACGTCTTTGCAGTGAAGACAAGTGCTCCAAACGTGCCGTCAGCACCCAGGCCCCGGGCCTCTGAGATGCCCAGGCAGGAGCTTCCGTGGGGAGTGTTCTTAGGAACAACAGTTGGAGGGACCAGGGCCACAGGGCAGGCCACAGAAGGTGCACTGTGATGCATTGAGTCGCAGCCTCAGCTGCTCTCCTGGGCACTGCGGACACTGGTTGGATCTTTCAGTTGCTCAGGCACAGGCAAGGGGGCTGGGCTTCTCTCTCCCCATATTTACCACTTCGTGGATTAGGTGGAACGGTGAACGAGGCAGCTCGCTTCTGTCCGGGCAATCTCCAGAGGAGGCTCGGGTATGAGCCCTCATTCTGCAAAATGCCCAGCAGCTGGGGATGGCAGTCTTGGATCCGGAAGAGGATCTGGCCACGATGGATGCACCACAGAGGTGATGAAATAACGCGTTACAACAGGAGGCAGGATTTTAGAATTGGCTTCTCAGGGCAACCCTTGCAATGGTCCAGGAATCCGAGCAAGAAGAACGTCTGCTCAGAACCCTTTTCCTTATATGAAGCTGCTGCTTTCAGAACTGTTTGTAATATGCAGGGGAGACAGCATTAACTTAAACTTGTCAGCTTAAGAGGGTAATCCAGGAGTGTCAAACGACGCATGATTTAGAGTTCTGATAGAAATAAACATTGGCTCCATAGAGAAGAAAAGGAGACAGTGGTCAAGCTAGGAGGAATGGTACGTTCAACCAGTAAAGAATTTTGTAACTTCACAAATAAATTCTAAGAGGGAACATCTCCAGGGCCCTGAGATAAGTGTGAGCCGAGTTTTCCCCTCTCCCACAGTCCATTTGGAGGCAGCCTTTTGCAGCAACATCAAGGTTATCTGACAGGGAAAAGGTGACTTATTCTACCAGTCTCCACCTCTGCTGTTAAAAGGAAACGAACGAAAAACCTTTTTCACAATTTGAAGCAAAATTTGCTCCATAAATTATTTTCAATTGTTTTCTGGAATTGAAAGTGAATTTCTCACAGATGGTGATAAAATAAGCCTTTTTAAAATGTCTTCTAAAAGGAAATACAAGAACACTTTCACCAGGGAAGTGGTTTCTATTTATTTTATTCTGGTTTCATCCCTTCTGCTACTCGGCTCTCAATCTGGCCTTTGCATGGAGAACAGAGACGCAAAATAAAATGCCAGAAGGACAAAGGGTGTTAATCAATTTTTTTTCTTTTGAGTAAGACAGCAAATTTTAAATCAAACTTTAAAAAAAATTAAAGTCAATTTTCAATGTCTTGAGCAATAGATTTGTTTAAAATTATTTCACTAGTAGGTCAAAAAATCAATTTCTGAAAAATCTTGCTAATTTTGTGATTTTGGGAAAATACTTGTCTTTTCAAGTTTCTAATTCATAATGGAAAAATGGCATCTAGTTAGTTTATTTTATTTTACAAATAGCACCTATTTATTTGATTCTTTTACTCTTTCCATTGAATTTATTTTCTAAGATTTGTTTGCTTGATCGATGATTGATTTGGCATCAAAACTAAATATAGCTCTAGCAGGTTTGGCCCAGTGAATAGAGCATCAATCAACCTGCAGACTAAAGAGTCCCAGGTTCAATTCCAGTCAAGGGCACATACCTCGGTTACAGGCTTCTCCCTGGCCTGGTCCCTGGTTAGGGCATGTGCAGGAGGCAACCAATCAATGTATTTCCTCACATCAATGTATCTATCTGTCTTTCCTGCTCTCCTCCACTCTCTGAAAATCAATGGAAAAGTATCCTTGGGTGAGGATTTAAAAAAAACAACAACACCCCACAAACAAATGCTAAATACTGATAAAAGGAGTTGAAGTTAGGAGATGCCCCTTTATCTTCCTCACCCCTGGACAGCAGTTCTGAGTAGGACACGCAGTGTTGCCGAGTGAGTCACTGGCCTTGTCCTCTGTGGAGACATCCCAGGGAGTGCTGGGCAGAGGTGTGAGGGCCGGATGACTTAGTGATTTGCTGTCCAGCCATCAGAGGCAGAACAAACAGAAAAAATGGGACTCTGCCTGCATTTGCATTGTTTTTATTTTTATTATTATTGTCAAAGAATACTGAGAATATATTTAAGAAAAAACAACTTTACTGGTTTTTTAATGTTAAAAACCATTTTAAAAAGATGCTTTTATTGATATATATATATATATATATATATATATATATATATATATAATTATATATTATTGATTTTTTACAGAGAGGAAGAGAGAGGGATAGAGAGTTAGAAACATCGATGAGAGAGAATCATTGACCAGCTGCCTCTTGCACACCCTCTACTGGGGATGTGTCCGCAACCAAGGTACATGCCTTTGACTGGAATCGAATCTGGGGCCTTTCAGTCCGCAGGCAGATGCTCTATCCATTGAGCCAAACTGGTTTCAGCTGCTTTTATTGATTTTAAAGAGAGGACAGGAGAGGTTGAGGGAGAGGGACACATCAAGTGGCTGCTTCCTGCAGGCCCGGGGACCCAGCCTGGAACCTGGGCATGGGAACCATGAGTTCTTGGTTCCTGAGTTGATGCTCAACCACTGAACCACACCAGCCTGGCACTGAATTCTCTTTTGATTTCATTATTTTAAATTCTCAATTCCTTTGCCATTTAACAAAATAAAGCAGATCCATACATCCCTCCTCTGACACCCCTATTTAATAGATGAGTGTATACTTTACCAAGAGCAAATTCCAAGGAAGCTGAAACAATACCAAATTCTGAAGAGAGAGAATGAGATTAATTCAGCTTGGGTCAGGTGTTTAGTTTTGGTCTAATCAGTGATGGTCTGAAGGTAGGAGGTAGGAAACACACAGTTTAAATAAAGATGAGAGGGGCCGACCTCTGTGGGCAAGGTAGAACGTTCCAAAACGAGGGGGCTGAGAAAGTCTTCAGTGGGCGCCATATGCCATCCATCTATTAATATGGGTTAGCCTGTGAATTTGGCATCAACAACCATTCCAAGTAAATGAAGGAAAAATATAAGTTCATGTTGTGAGTCAACAAGCATGATGGAACATGTCAAAAATGGATTTGTCTTATATCTTTAACTAGAGGCCTGGTGCATGAAATTCATGCACATGGTGGGAGGGGGGGTGTCCCTCAGCCCAGCCTGCACTTTCTCCAATCTGGGACCCCACAAGGGATGTCCAACTGCCCATTTAGACACAATCCCTGTGGGGTCTAAAGGGCAGTTGGATATCCCTCTCATAATCCAGGACTGCTGGCTCCCAACTGCTCGTCTGCCTGCCTTCCTAATTTCCCCTAGTCACTTCTGCCTGCCAGCTTGATCACCCCTTAACCATTTCTCTTCCAGCCTGATTGCCCCCAACTTCCCTCCTCTGCCAGCCTGGTCAACCCTAGCTGCCCTCCCCTGCAGGGTTAATCACCTTCAACTTCCCTCCCTTGCATACCTGGTCCCTCTCAACTGTCCTCCCTTACAGGCCTGGTGCCTCTCAACTGCCCTCCCCTGCTGGCCATCTTGTAATGGCCATCTAATGTTCATATGGGGGCAGGATCTTTGATAACATCGGGACAGCCATCTTGTGAGTTGGAGTGATGGTCAATCTGAATATTACTCTTTTATTAGATAGGATAGAGGCCTGGTACATGGGTGGAGGCCAGCTGGTTCTCTGAAGGGTGTCCTGGATTAGGGTGGAGGTTCCCTTGGGGTGTAGGGCGGCCTGGGCGAGGGGCCTGTGGTGGTTTGCAGGTCAGCCACACCACACACCCTCTCCCCCACTCTCCACTCCTCCCACCCCCAAGCAACCCAAGAGGAGGCCTTGGTGTCTGGAATTTATTTACCTTCTACAATTGAAACTTTGTAGCCTGGAGCAAAGCCAAGCCCCCTGCTCGCTCCAGGACTGCTGTCATTTCTTTTTGAATTTGTTTATCTTCTATGATTGAAACTTTGTAGCCTTGAGTGGATGCCTAGGCCAACCAGGGCAGGAGGAAAGCTTGCCTTTCTCCTTCGCTGGGGGAAACCCTAGCCTGTTCTCTCCAGCTCCATGGCTGCCACCATTTTTCTTGGGATTTATCTTCTATAATTGAAACTTTGTATTCTTGAGTGGAGGTCTAGGCCTGCCAGAGTGTATGGAAAGCTTGGCTTCCTCTATTGCCTGGGAAACCCAAGCCTCTCAACTGCTCTCTGTGGTTGCAGCTATCTTGGTTGGGGTTAATATGCATACTCGCTCTGATTGGCTAGTGGGCATGGCTTGTGGATGTAGCGGAGTGATGGATAATTTGCATAATACTTTTTTATTAGGTAGGATATGATTTATAAAGAGGAATTTCTGATTTGTGACAATTTGAAAAATAATCGAAGAAGTTCATTTTCTTTCATGAGTAATTGTTATACCTTTTGGATGCCTCTTACCCATCTGTAGCTGATTAGTTCCTTTCTGTTCTTCCAAGGAATCCTAGTTGAAGATACCCAATAGTTTCCTGCTAGGATGGCTCAGGGCTGCATCTGATCCATTTAAATGGTTGTAACTGTTTCTTTTCCAAGGGGCAACATTGGAAAAATATCACATTCTTCCCATATTGGGATATTTTAGATTGCCTTTTATAAAAAAATCTTCTGCCAGATTGCTGACATTCTTACATAAAAATGATCATTTCTAATTTCTTTAGATAGTAAGGCATGCCTGTTTTTTCTAAGAGCCTGAAGCTCTGTTCCCTCAGACAATTCTTACAAAAATAGATGCTGCCCTGTATGCAATTAACTCTTTTGAGATGGACAGATACTTTAGATTTTGCCCATTCTATTCCAATGTTGAGAAAGGGTTCTCACTAATCCACATCTTACTTTCTGACTGACAGCAAGATTGACTAAAAAGCTGGCTGAATTTAGGGGGCGAGGCCCCTGCTAGGGAACCAGAAATGACTGACATCAGCAGAAATCAGAGCTGTCACTCCCTGGTTAATGATGTCTGGTGGTTATGAGAAGGGTCTCTCTAGAACTTGCAGATAGGTAGTTAACACTGCAGCAATTTTCTTACCAAAAGCCAGTTTCCAAGACTAGTCTTTTCTCAGGATCCCTGCTTTGACTTAGAATGCAGTATCATTGTTCAATCATTTATTTACTTATTTACCATATTGGGGAAAACTACAGAAAGACACCAATCATCATAACAAATAAGGAAAGAGATAATTTCCTTTAATGTATATGCTCCCCAAACCTCCCACTTGTCCCATAGGCTTAGAAGCCAGTGCTCTGAAATTGCACCTTGCCCTAGCCTATTTGGCTCAGTGGGTAGAGTATCAGCCTACAGGCTGAAGGGTCCGGGTTCAATTCTGGTCAAGGGCACATGTCTTGGTTGCAGGCTCTTCCCTAGCCTGTCCCCTGGTCAGGGCTCATGCAAGAAGTAATCAATCAATATGTTTCTCTCACATTGATGTTTCTCTCTGTCTTTCCCTCTCTCTTCCACTCTCTCTAAAAATCAGTGGAAAAATATCCTTGGATGAGGTTTTTTGTTGTTGTTTTTTTTCACCCTGTTTAGAAATATCTACTTATAAAAATTTATCAAGTAACCTGGCTGATAATTAAGATAATCAAAGCAAGATATCCTAAGCAAGCTATAAACTCTCATTTTTCATCTGAATTACCAGTTTGGAATTGCATATGACAAATTTAAGATTGCCCCTGACAGTTGATCTCTGTTGAAATACAGATTTCCTCATTAGGAGCTTCTGAATTGGAAGTATCAAGAATGGGACCCAAGAATCTGTTTGTTGTTGTTGTTGTTTGTAAAGCTACAAAGTGATTCTTATGCAACCAGACCTATAAATGTCGTCAAACTGAAGTTTGGGAATGAGACTATCTGAAATTCATACAATTAATTCATAGAGGCAAAGGAGAAATCAATCAAAGCAGTTATTTAACTGAAGTTCCAAACATAAGGAGATTCATTGATTGAATGAATTTCCTTTTTTTATCATTGATTTTGTTGGCACCATATAAATAAAATAAAATGCTTTTTTTCTACTTAAATAAAAGCAAGAGGAAAGGCAAAGTTGGTCAATTGCATTACAAATGTCAACAACATTTGAAGAAACACTAAGGATTGTGTCAACCAAAAAATAATGATTCTTGCTGTTTCTTCTTTCTATCCATTACCTCTAAATAAAAATAGGATTTACTTTATGTCTGCCTTGCTGGAATTTAATGATTCCCTTGTGAGTAAGCAGTAGAATATATGATTAGTGGCCCCTTGAGTCTATTCTTTCCAGCAAGCAGCCCATCCCATTGCACTTGCAGGGCTTTGAAAGAGCAATGTTACAGCTGTCCACACTCTGGAAGAGGTGGCTCTGATTGTCAGGGGGAGCAGGTGACTGAGGCAGCCAACAGCCCATGAGTCAGGAGCAGTCCTCCCATAGATCAGCCTATCCTTTCATATATGTCCAGGTTTCCTCCAAGGAAATATTTCACTCAGTGATACTGCCTAGGCAGTCAGGGAAACATGGAGGTAAAGTTCAGGAGGCAAAGCTGTCACCTCGTGCATATGAGTCCTTGCCATCTCTGAGAGCTCACCCCTGAGACGAGTCCGGAAAAGGTCGCTGGAAAAGTCACAGTGACAGCTGTCAGGTTTCTGTTGGACCCATCCAGACAGACTGTCCCTGAAAATGTACACACATTTGAACAGCTGATAGCTCAATTTTGAAAATGAAAAGTATTTTAATATACACTATCTTTACAATCATTCTAAGTATGTGCATACTTTTGGGGGACATTCTATATAGGTGCTTGGGATTGGTGAGGTGTCAGAAAAGAAATGTGATCTCAGTGGAGCTTCTGTGGAAGATGTCACTGTATTTTTATCTGAAATGGAGACCAAAATATTACAAAAGGACAATTAAATTATGAGAATTTTATCAAATAAAGATTTTCACAGGCTCACGGGGAGTGCTGCTACTGCTACTTTTACCAGTACTACTGCTGGCTACTACTTATTAAGTGACAGCTTTAGTAAGGGGCCAAGGACCAAGAATCCTATAAAAATTAGAAAATTAAGAAGTTAAGTCTTATGTAGGATAAACTTATCAACAGTTCTTCATATAGCCAGTTGAGGAGTCTGATTTGGAACCCAGATTCATCTTGACTTTGCTTGCCATATAATACTACGGTAGTGTCCGTGTTACCTGAGCAGCCACCAAACGCCAAGTACTTTGCATATGTAATGTGTCCTGATCACGACTCTGTGAAATAGGTATTATTCCTGTTTTTTCCAGAGAAGAAAACAAAAATGCATAGTTTTAAAATAACTCACTCAAGGTCAGTTGGTTTGTTATTTGCAGAGATGAAGTTTTCATACAGGTCTCTCTGACTCATTTGCTTTTCTTCTAAAGAGCCTAGCAGTGCAGGAAGCAGTGGGAGTGTTTGAGGGGGTGGGGGTGCGGGGTGGGTGGGTGGGTGGGTGGGGAGGTTGGATTGCTTGCTTTGGAAAACATGAAACTGTTTTAGCTCAGTTAGTTGGAGCATCATCCCATTCACTGAGGGATAGAGGTTCGATTCCATCAAGGCACATGCCTAAATTTCAGGTTCAGTCCCCGGTTGGGGCGTGTATGAAGTGTGTCTCTCACAACAGTGTTTCTCTCTCTCTCTCTCTCTCTCAAAAAAAAAAATCAATATACATATCTTTAGGTAAGCATTATAAAAAGTTTCATAAATAATATAAAGTTCATGAAAAAGAAAAATACTGGTCTTTCTATTCTTTCCATTTGCATCCCTCCCATGGTTATATATATATATATATATATATATATATATATATATATATAAAACTCTTTTGTTATCTCTAATTATCTTTCTTATTTATGTTAGAAGATGAAGACAAACTGTGATGGAAGAGAAAAACAGAAGAATACAATTTTGTCTTAAAGACATTTAAGCCCCCGAATCCTTACCTTCATATGCTGAAAATATTAATTTGAATTCCTACAGAGAAAAAAAGTAATAGTTATGATAATGGAGAAAATGTAGGGTTTCTATTGGAATATGTCAAGTCTCCCATTAATTTAAGGAAACTCAAAGTAGGAAAACATCTAAAAGATAAATTATATAGTAGTCATTATAAATCTGTGAAAAACCAAATCCTAAATTGGATACAAGCACAACAAAAATTTTAAGAAGAGTGAAATCATTAATGTCAAGCAAGTGTGAATTCTGCCTTTTGCCTTGCAGGATTAATTCCACAGTCGGTGCCTCCTTTAGCAGACCAACAGGTGTCCACCAAAGCGAATTGCTGAGTGTCAAGCTAACTACCTGTTCTTTCTACATTCACTGAATTCAAGAGGTATGGGGGAAGTTTTTGAAAACTTGTTCTAAAAGTTAAGTGCTGGGTGAATTCAATAGTTTAGAGCTAACTGATGTCAGAAATGCTAGAAGCACATCTGCAGCTCAGTGCTGTGTGCAGAGTGAATTTCAGTGATTCCAGGGTGAGATTTACAGGCTCTTCAGTACATAAAACCAGTCACAGCTGTAATAGTATCCCCCCCCCTGCTTTTTTTTAATTCCTAGGATTTATGTAAAGAAAGAAAACGTTCTTCTTATAACTTCTGATTAACCTATTTTGTCATCACATCCTGCTTTCCTGAGATTTTAAAAAAAAGCCTTGTAAATTTTAACTAGTAATAATGTTTGCTTTCCATGCCTCTGAGAGGAAGGGGACACATTCTTGGCTCTGCTAGGATTGTTGCCCTGATTCTCGATCCACACTTCACTTTCCCGGGAACAAAATGACAGATTTGGTAAAGGATTGCCTAGAAGCTTCTGTTTTATCCTTGGAATTCCTAAACTCCTGGGAAAACTCTGCAGCTCCAAATTCAGTTAGGGCTGGGCTTCGCTTTAAATTCGGTCATTACATTTCTACATTGGCATTCTCTCTTCCCCTCTACCCTACAGGTGTGGACATCTGTTTACTTGTAGGCAGGTATCTACTGAGTATGGAGGAAGGGGTCACTGATTTTAAAAACCTCATATCATGCCCTTTATTCTGCCTCCAGTAAACATTGAGAAGGAACAGATCATTAAAACACCTGGCAAAAATGCCAGTTTCAAAAAGGGTATGGTATATAACATAGGTCACTATTCTAAAATACAGTGGAACTTCCCATTTTAAAACATGCAATGCATTTTTATTATTGCTCCAGTTTTAAATTAATCTTTAGTGTGCCCAGGACGTGATCATGCCTCCAATGCTCTTCTCTGCAAGTAAGGAGGTTGGGCTATTGTTTACAGTTCCAGTAGAATTACTTATTGTTCAACAACTAGGGGCCTGATGCACAAAATCCGTGCAAGAGTAGGCCTTTGCAGCCCCAACTGCCATGCAGCCCTGCCCCCACCTACTGGTCATTCTGGAAGGTCATTCCAACATCTGGTCTAATTAGCATATCAGTTCTTTATTATATAGGATAATTATCCCCACCACTTACTTCTTTGTATGTTTTTTCTCTTTGTGACTTACCTTGGCCAGTGGGATGTGGGGTAAGTAGCTGTGTCAATTCTAATAAGAGAGTGCTGAGACTAATTAGGAAACATTGCATGTTTTTATGTATGTATCTAGTATAGTCCACACTGTCATCAGAACATCCTGAGATAGCGGCAGGCCAAGAATGAGGCTCAGAAAGCAGACCTGGATTCATCCAGAGCCTGATGCAAAGGATCAGTAGTCCCAGAGTCAGCAAACAAAGCAAAGCCATGCCAGGTGACCTGTCAACAGAGAATAAATGATGGTCATTTGATGCCACTGAGTTTTAGGGGTTTTGTTACATAGCATTTACAACGACAATAGGAGACAGATATCGGGGCATAGCTTGTAGCGTTAATATTCTGTGATTCTACTGCTATGATTTGTTCTGGATTATGCCTATCAACTACTTACTCATTGTTAAAAGGTATAACATATGCAAAGGACTGATAATTTTCAGGTTTTGTTTTCCATGTGTTTTTCTGTATATGGTTATGTAGCACAGGTTTAATTCAGTGAATTAATATTAATAAGCAATTTCAATGACAAGCACATATTATCGAGTCAGACGAGCAATTATTTTCAGGAGAGTGTTCTGAACTCTGAGGCTTCAGAACATCATGTTCTGACAAAATTACTTGACTCTTTAAAGGACTGGTACTGAGCAAATATCTGCCCCTTCCCCACCTCTGACCTAACATGGGCATGAAGAACTTGGAGATTTTGACAAATATGCCAAGAAGCCTATGAGAAACCTTAGGGGTGAACAGAGTGGACAGATGGGCTTTTATCTTTTGCTGGTTTAGTTTATGCATTTAGAGGACTGGCACAGCAGATGATTTTGATGTGAGTGTCTCTCTACATGCCCATCTTGGGGTTTTTGACCCTGAGAGTCTTTTGATAATTATGCAGATGAGATGGACCTTTGAGGTGGTAAATCCAGCATTAGCATCATTGAGGCTGAGGCTAATTGAGCAGTAATTCCTCAACAATGCTGAGAAACTCTCAAACTCCTGCCTTCCAATGTCTCTCCTCCCATTCACAGGCCACTTACTGCACTGCACCAGAAAGTGGCTCTCAGAGCCATGTATTTGCACCTGCCTCAAGGAATTAGCTTAGCTACTTTCCTTATTAGCATATTTTGTACACTTCATTACCTCAGAGACCTTGCTGAAAATGGGACCCTGCATAGCTGTTGTTGCCTCCTTTGTGAATTGAAAGCTAACCAAGCTTAGCGCTAGATTAAGTGGCATGGAAATTTAAGAAGACAGCTGGTGCCTTACTCCCAAATGGAAATACTACACCCAGACCTAATATTTCATTCTAATGCAGTAGAGATATATTAAAGCCCAAGAGAAACAACACAACAGGATTCTTTCAGGCATCGATAATCTCTTTCTCTTAATGTTCATCCATTGGAAACTTGGCCATAGATCACCATTGGCTATTATGATGGGTATGACAAGAAGAAAAAATGCTATCATCTATCTATCTTTCTATCTATCATCTATCTATCTTTCTATCATCTATCTATCTATCTATCTATCATCTATCTATCTATCTACTACCTACCTATTTAGAGCTATAGAAAGGGGGTAGCTTGATTATTTTCTGAGATTAGGCTATGATAAATTGAAAGTCAGTTTTTCTCTTATTAGTGCTAATAGTAACAAAATGCTTTGTAATCACTGACTGGTTATATCTTTACAATCTGATTATGCTGTAGGAATTCTTTAAGATTTGCCCTACCTGAGCCAAAACCACAGATGACTTATAAGATAACAGAAATTAGCACACATGGAAGTGCACTTTTATATTAGTTATTTTAAATATTCATGAAGAAGGCTGCTAGTTTACTTCTTGACTGCTCTCCACATTTTCTGAGATGGATATTCTCTGTCTGAGCACATATTTTACCCTTCAGGAAAGAGAATGGACAGTAGGAGGGAAATATAACACAGATCCACTTGGTTTTCTTTGGAAGGAGTAGTCCCATGTCATCACTGTCTTCTCTCATGCATCTCTGAAAATGTACATATGGGCTAAGAACAGCTTTTTTTCTATTCTCAAAAGTAGTTACAACCTTAAAAAAATGCTTCTGATATCTGAAATTTACCTGATAATCTTTCAAGATATTCATTAACTTTGTCTGTAAAATGGACATTTTTGCAAATCACACAGCTATTTTACTGATGAAGCATTGGCACTGTGACTAGCTAACTAGCTTACCCAGCATCTAGGAAGTTGGTGATCTATAATAAAATTTGATTCATCTTATTCTGTTGATTTAGCACTCGCTCATTCTTTATACAATGAAGGTAATAGTAGTACTTGATTCAGAGGATGTCCAAAAGGTTTCTATTTATACAGGTCAAGTTCCGAGTATCCTGGCAAATTGTAAGTTAAGTAAAATAGACTCTAGCGATGAGCAACTCTATTGGTCATGTGCAACGACAGAAATTAAAATGGGACAGCAACACAGGAGTGAAGAGGGATACTTCATGCTGGTCAAGGGTTGTTAACTCCATTTTGTAGGCAAAGAAATTACTCCAGAAAACACAATATTGGTTTTTACTCACCAAAGAGGTCTATTTTTATTCCTTTGTTTTTCCCCCCTCTGATTTCAATATGCATGAGTCCAGGTTGTTCATACACTTAGAATGCCCCATGTAACTAAAGTCTCCACAATGAATTCATTTAAAATCAATAGGTATCCTGATTCTCCTGTGCTCTTCTAAACAAAAGTAAATTGTATTTTGAGTTGATACCATATTGGGCAGGTTTTATAGGTGGCTTTTTCATCAGAAATAGCCTCGGAAGGGTGATGAATAGTATCTTATTCTTTAGAAATTGACAGAGTCCAGATAGGAAACCAGGCAAGAGAGAGCATAACACCAAAGGTGTTCTTATTCAACATTCAGATTTAGGAGACAGAAGAAAAAAGCTAAAAAAAAAAAAAAGAGTGTCCACCCAAAAGAGATGGAGAAGCACCCTGAAAGCAATTGCATGGGAGGAAGCTGAGGGATAGGCTACTCAAGGGGAGAGAGATCCAGAAGACACACAGATGGTGGTATAAACTGATCCTGGACAACGTTGTAAAAATGTAAAGCCAAACTGCAAGTGTTAGGAAAAGTGGGGGAGGGATAGAGAAGACCATGTCAGCCTGCCAGGTAGTTCACAGAATAGAAAAGGCCATTTCTCAAAACAATTTTTGTGGGTTTCATCGGAACTTGAAATTCAAAGGTATAAATAGTGGCCAAAAGATCTGATTTATATCAGATTAAAGTCAACTACTTTGGGCCACAGCCTCAAGAGCAACCTTCTCTTTAAAGTAAAAATATTGAATTCCAGTAAATTAAGAGGCTTATCTTTATTTCTGACAAGTAGGGCTAGTTTTGACAACTGAGGTAGATAAAAAGTAGAGGGAGGAGGTGATTAGAGAGAAAGGAGGAGGAAAGAGAAATAACATAGAATAAGAAAAAGGAAAGAATAGAAAAAAATAAAAGAATAAAGAAGAGAGAATTGGAGTAGAAGTCCTCGAAGGCCACTATACATTGCCTTAGTTTATCAACTTCTACTTCAAAACATAACATTCTGTAGTTTTTCTAGAAGAATACTTTCTTTCCTTATCACAAACACAATGTGTGAGCAATCAAAGAAGAATTTGGTGGCAGTGATCCTGGTTTTTTGAAGGCAGCCCTATATTCTGGGTTAGATTGTGTTCCATGTTTCAAAACCAAAAGAGTTGGTGGTGAATGTGGCATGATTTTATTCTTTGATACACAATTGTCCTCTTTGACTACAAAAGATAACAGAAGGAGGATTTTGCTATTATTCTAAGTCTTATTTATAGAGAATATTATATTTATATATCACCTCCAAATAGTCAAAGCAATTTTATCTCAATTCCCTCATTTCCCTTATTCTTCACAAAAATTCTGTGAAATAAAGTTCTAAAAAGTTTTTTTGAGAAATTGTTAAACATTAATTGACCCAAAAATTATTTAGAATTGTTTTTGTTTAATTTTGAAGTATATGGGAGATTTTTCTAGATATCTTACTTTGATTAATTCCTCGTTTGATTCTGTTATCATCAAAGAATACATTTCATCTGATTTTGATTCTTTTAAATTAATTTAAATGCATGCTCCAATTTAATAAATGTACCAGGTGAACCTGAACAACTGTGTATTCTTCTGTACAAATTATTTAGATTTAAGCAATGTATGGATTTATGTCTTATCCTATCAATTGCCAATGGACAACTACTAAAACCCTTATTATGGACAACTACTTCTTAATGGACAACTACTAAAAACCTTGTAGTTTCCTGGTTCTTTCAATTCTGTAAATTCTGCTTCATGTGTTTAAAAACTCTGTAAATAAACACATACACACTTATGATTATTGTCTTCCTGATACAGTTTCTTTTATCATTATGAAATATTCCTCTTTTTCTCTAATAATATCATTTGTCTTGAAAACCTTTTTTCACATAGTAAAATATTTACTTCAGTCTTCTCATGCTTTTTGTTTGTATGCTATATCATTTTCCAACTCTATGCTTTCAGCTTGTCTATGTTTTCATATTTAAAATATGTCTTTCTAGCCAACATATAGGGTCTTGTTTTCTTATCCATCTATCAACCTCTGCCTTTTTAAAAATTTAGATTTATGTTTCAATTAGAGTTGGATACAATATTATACTAGTTTCAGGTATATCACATAGAGTCAGCCTCTGCCTTTTAACTAAGTGTTTAGAACAGTGATACCAATTTTGTCAAAACTTAAAACTTTCTATTCTTTGAAAGGCACCATTAAGAAAATAAAAAGGAAAGCCATAGACTGGGAGAAAATATTTGCAGTACAAATATTTCACAGAGAAAAATTTTTGAGAATATGTAAATAATTCTTACAACTCAATAATAAGATGAACAAGCCAATAAGAAAAAAAGGGGAAACAATTTTAATATACACTTACCAGAGAAGATATATAGATGGCAAAAAAAAACTACACAAAAAGTTGCTCAACATCATTAGTTTTGAGAAAATTAAAATACTGTACACACACCGGAATATCTAAAATTAGAAAGATTGACAATACCCAGTGTTGGTAAAGACGTGGAACAACTGGAATTCTCATGTTGCTGATGGGAATGTAAAATATGACAACCACTTTGGAAAATAGTTTTGCAGTTACTTATGTAGTTAAATATGACCCAGTCATTCCACTCGTAGGTCTTTATACAATATAAATAAAATCTATACAAATACGTGTACATGTTGATAACAGCATTATTTATAATAGCTGAAAACTGGAAATAGCCCAAATTTCCATAGACATGTGATTGGGGAAAACAAATTGTGACATATATATAAAATGAAATACTATCCTATCTCATAAAAGAGTAATATGCAAATTAACCATCACTCTGTGACAAAAATGGCGGTGCCCATAGCCACAAGATGGTGGCACCCAGTCCTCTTAGCCCTGCGGGAGTCCCCAAGTCTGCCCAGCGGTGGCAGTCCAGGGTGTCTAACTGGGAGGCATCTGCTCCCCACACAGAGATCCCAGCCCACTGGCTACAGACAGTCCACGGTATCTGGCTGGGAGGCGCCAGTGACAGGTGCGATCCTTGCCAGCGGCCGCAGCTTGGGCTGGGGTCTCAGACCTGCAGGGCCTTGCACCAAAGCCTCAGCAGCAGCATGGGCTGGGATCTCAGGCCAGCAGGGCCGGGCACGCCCACTGTGTGATTACCAGGCCAGCGGCGGCAGCCTGGGCTGGGGTTTCAGTCTGGTCAGGTTGCAGTCCCCTTCCAGTGGTGACAGCCTGGGGTCTCAACCATTGAGTCACACCAGCCAGGCAGATATGGAGGAATTTTAAATGTTTCTTTTTAAAAAAATATATTTTATTGATTTTTTTTTTTTTTTTTTTTTTTTTTTTAGAGAGAGAGGAAGGGAAAGGGGTAGAGAGCTAGAAACATCTATGAGAGAGAAACATTGATCAGCTGACTCCTGCACACTCCCCACTGGGTATGTGCCCCCAACCAAGGTGCATGCCCTTGACCAGAATCGAACCTGGGACCCTTGAGTCTGCAGGCCAATGCTTCATCCACTGAGCCAAACCAGTTAGGACTGCCCAATATGCTAAAGAAAAAAACCCTATCTAATAAAGAGGGAATATGCAAGGGAGGGCATTTGGGGGTGACCAGGGTTTCAGGGGAAGGCAGTTGGGGACAATTAGGCTGGTAGGGGAGTGGTTAGGGGGTGATCAGGCTGGCAGGCAGAAGCAGTTAAGGGAAATCAGGAAGGCAAGTGCAAGAGCAGTTGGGAGCCAGCAAGCCTAGATTGTGAAAGGGATGTAGCTTGCTGCTGTGGTCTAGCCAATTGGGACAGGGCAGATGGGCTGGACATGCCATGGAACCCTCCCATAGTCCCTCCCTGGACCTGATCATGCGCCAGTGGGGTTCCTTGGCCTGGCCTGTGAGGATTGAGTCTAAACCAGCATTGGACATCCTTCAAGGAGTCCGACATTGCAAGAGGGCGCAGGCCAGGCCGAGGGACCCCACTGGTGCAGGAATTCATGCACTGGGCCACTAGTACATAATAAAAGGGAATGCAGAGTTATATACACAATGGTGTGAATGAATCTCAAAAAAGAATGTTATGCTAAGCAGAAACCTGATTCAAAAGAATATTTAACTAATATGCCATTCTTCTTACATTCTAGAAAAGTCAAAGTTAATTAGCACGACAACAGACACATCAAGGGTTCCTAGAGTAGGTATGGAAACTGGGGAACAAGAGATTCACAGTAGGAGAACAAGATATCTTCATTGAGGTTGTAGTTACGTAGGTATAGACATAATTCTAAATACATCTAAGTGTACATTAGAAATGGATAGATTTTACTTTATGTAGATTATGTCTCAGTGAAGTTCATTTTATGTTTCATTTTAAATTTTATTGAATTTATGGGGGTGACATTGGTAAATATAATTATTTTGGTTTAAAGTATAAATTCTATAATACATCATGCTTATATTGCATTGTGTTTTCACTCCCCAAAGTCAAATAGCCTTTTGTCACTATTTATCCACTCTTTACTCTCTTGTATCTGCTTTCACCTGCTTCCCTTTACTCACCACACTGTTTTCTGTGTCTAAAGTGGGTTTTTTTCTATCTTAATCCCTTCACCTTTTTCACTTAACCCATCAACCCCCTCCCCCTGACCACTGTCAGTCTGTTCTGTTTCTATGAGTCTGTTTCTGTTTTGCTTATTTTGTTCATTGGATTCCTCATATAAATGAAATCTCATGGTATTTGTCTTTCTCTGATCAGCTTGTTTCACATAGCATAATACTCTCCAGGTTGTCACAAAAGGTAACATCTCTTTCTTTTTTCCAACCAAGTAGTATTCCATTGTTTTATCTACTCATCTACTAATGGCATTTGGGCTATCTAAATCATGGCTATTGTAAATGACACTACAGTGTACATAGGGGGCACATATTCTTTCAAATTCGTGTTTTTGGTGTCTTTGGAGGTATACCCAGAAACGGACGTTTTATTTTAAAATTCATTTTTATTGATTTCTGAGAGGAAGGGAGAGGGAGAAAGAGAAACATCAATGATGAGATAGAATCATTGATTAGCTGCCTCCTGCATGCCCCCTACTGGGGATCAAGCCTGCAACCCAGGTATGTACCCTGACCAGGAATGAAATGGTGACCTCCTTTCTGGTTCATAGGCCCATGTTCAACCATGGAGGCATGCCGGCTGAGCCAGGGTCATCCTATTAATTAGGAAGCCTTAGAAACCCAAGAAGGAGGTTAGCAATCTAAAGATTACTTAGAGTAACTCATCAGTCTGTGTGCTACCGCTGTTGGGCTGATTGGTTTGGCTGTAGCGTGCCCACACGTTATGTTTAGTGACTTCCTGACTTCCTGCACACTACTCCATTTCTGAGAACTTTCTCTTTAGTTTTGCTATTTTACATTCCTACTCTTTTAGTGATTCTAACTAATCTTCATAATGGGTATCCAGCTCCTATCCAGTTCATTCCTTAGAGGATGAATTGGGGAAATATGCCCAGTATTCTCTGTTAATTTAGGCAACATCACTAAACTATCCTGTCTAAAATTCTGTGATAAAGTCATTCAGGGCTTTAAATGTTATTGATTTGGGATCCAATAACATTAGGTGAATTATAACTTGGTGGGGAGTGTGCATACACGTGCATGAACACACATGTCTCATCTGTAAACAAAAAGGTTATAAAACCTTTGAAATATATAGTTTGTGGTGAAGGAAAACATGTCTATGGAGGTCCGTGAAACAGCGTTTTAATGTTCTAACACTACGTCAAAAACTGTCAAACTGTCATTTTCATTTCCACATAGATATAGACATGAGATATATAACCCAAAATACTTCAAATGCTGGGTGTGTTTTTGTTTTTTAATTAAAACTGTTTCAATTTTATTGGTTGTAATTAATCTGTTCTTGATTTAGTCTTGGAAGATTATATTCATTTTTTTCCAGATTGTTGAGGGTTTTTTTTGGCATATAGCTGTTTGCAATATAGCTACTTTTAAATGATAATGAATGTATGCCTTTATATGGGATCATCTTTACCTACTGTTGGGAGCGTCTGATATGTAAGCTGTCAAAAATGCTGTTTAGAAAATATTTTTTTTCTGGGCATCTCTGTTATTGTCCATATATCTTACTTGGAAGATCGTTGGCCTCTGGGGTCCCGTGGGAAGGTGCCAAGGAGCCTGCACAGCTTGTGTCCAGGCTGAGTGAGCGCGGGCAACTGAGGCCTCCCTGGTCCTCAACAGCCCCTGCATGGTGGCCCAGCGGGTGGCACACACCTGCAACCTACAGGGGAAGTCCCGGCCTCAGGAGCTCAGAAGGGGTGGCCAGCCACTGAGGAGTCACCCTGCACCCTTTGCCTTCTCTCCTTGCACTGGATTTGCCTGTCCTACCCCCCTCCAACCCCTCTCTCTCTCTCTGTCTCTGTCTCTGTCTCTGTCTCTCTCTCTCTCTCTCTCTCTCTCTCTCTCTCTCTCTCTCTCACACACACACACACACACACACACACACACACACACACACACACACTGATTCCACACATCCAACCCTGGGAGCCGCTGGGAGCAGCAGTGGGTTCAGTTAGGCTGGAGATGGTCCAGTGTGTGGGAGACCTTGAGAGGGGCGGGCAGCAAAGGAGAAACTCTCCCAGCTTCTACTCTATTCTTGGGTTCCTTTTGGCGCACAGCTGACTCTAGATGGACAATTTGCTTTGTAAGCTTCCTGTCTTACCACTGACACTGTCTCCTGCCCCGTGGCCTCACCCAGTGGAATTTCCTGTCTGTTCTGAGGATGCCCCCCATTGGCTGGGACCGCCCTGCTGCTCCTGCACCGGCTGAGGGCCCTACCCCAGGGCAGCTCCGTCAGGACCGAGTACCTCTCCCACCTGCCTTTACACCAGGCAGAGAGGCGGTGGCCTAGGGAAGACTACTGTCTCTTCTGGGGACCCCCCTGGTGAGCTGGGAGCACCCTCCAGACAATCCTGTGCTGTCTGCTCTAATTCCATGGTGTCTGGACACTCATGGACCATCCCTCCTCCAGGGCACGGATGTTCTCCCCACATTCACCTTCTGAGCAGATAGACAAGGCTGTGGAGCCCTGCCATCCAGTACATCCCACTTCCCTGCCCAAAGGACATGGAAGAGAAGGTCCCAGAAGAGCCCCCGAAAGGGATGGCAGAGAAGGAAGAGGACCAGGAAGGCAAAAGGGACGGGAAGATCAGAACAGTCTGCACGGGATGGTTTGCTTTGCAGCCTAGAGCTTTGTTTTTGTTTCCCCATCAGTAACTTGCAGATATTACCTGCCTCATAGTTATGCCATAACTGTAAGCCTATCTGGGAACATTTTACTGAAGACCCAGGAAGCAGTAAGGAGCAGGGGAGGGGTGCAGAAACACTACCTCCACGGGAGGTTGCCAGAGAAATTATTAGTAAGACTTACACCAAATATCCTTTGTTGCCTAGGAAAAAAATTGAACTAGTGTCCTGTATTTAACTTGGCACCCACTGTATATATGTGATGCTGGGGAGGGTCTCTGGAGGTCCAGAGTAGGGCTTGTACCATCCTATATTTCATCACAAATTGAGTATCTACCTGGACACATGGAGGAAAGGAAAGTCTGTTTACATGAGAATTCTTTATATAATGTACAGTTACTTGCTCATGGTTAAGATTCATTAAATAATTGGTGAATGAATGAATGAAGGAAGGAAGGAAGGAACTCTACTTGCCAAAGTGGGGTTACTAATTGGACTATTTTATGATTTTCATAATCAGAATGTCTTAATCTCAAAATGCTTTGTCATATTAAAGGAGAAGTGCACATTTCAATGTTGGCCTTGTCTGTTCTATTGTAGTAGGTCTCACGAGGAAATGCATAAAAGATAAAAGTCATTGGAGAACAGTACTCGGCTCTTTCTCACTAGGGATGTCAAGGAGACATTGTGCTGAAGATGTACTGATGAGAATCAGAGTTCACAGGGTTATCTCCGAAGCAGCTGTACATCACAGTCTCGTAGAATTATATCAAGACTGTGCCAGCTGTGCAAACAGAAATGAGCCTCTTATTAAAGTAGCATTCTCCACAAAGCAGAGCCTGAGATACAGTAGAAGGGCATTAGACTAAAATTGCTTGGAAGGATTTTTGTGACCACCATGCTTTCAAACGTGAAGGGTCTGTATTATTAAAATATGTTTCACCCTATTTTCTCAGTGAGGTTCTGAATCAATAGACAGATGAGCTCCCCCGAAACTTTGGAACATAGAAACATTTAATGCAAGAATTATGCAAGCAATGATGAATAACCTTGTTTAATACTGAACATGCAAAAAAAATCTCATAGATTTTATTCAAATTCCCAAAGCAGTAAGCTGAAAACATACAGCAGCAAAATAAGTTTTCAAATTACAATTGCCCTACCTTGTTTCTTTATAACAACAAAGATGGATGAAATGACACATGTACTGGCCCTTCCTTCCTCTTTCTTCATACCTTCAAGTTTTTTATGTTGATGAAGTTGCTGTGGAATCCACAGGGGCCTGTGCATCAGGATATGTCTGGGCTAGAAGAGAGAGAATTGCCCCAATAGATAACACACTAAATAAAAATGTGTTTCTTGCCTGGCTGGCATGGTTCAGTGGTTGAACGTCAACCTGTGAACCGAGAGGTCTCTGTCCTGATCTGGTCAGGGCATAGGCCCTGGTTGTAGGCCCAATCCTGAGTGGGGGAGGGAGCCAACCAATGATTCTCATCGTTGATGTTTCTGTCTCTCTCTTCCTCTCTGAAATCAATACAAAAATATAATTGTTTCTTCATAGAAACTTTTCTAGGAACTTAATAGGAGAAATCTTCATAGGCTAAAATTAATTTTGACAGGCAGTCACTTCTCTCTTAGATGTTTAGTTTGCTCACCCATATAAATGACCCTAGGATTACATGCCCTTTGATTTTTTTCAAAATGAACTTCTTTATAAAGCTATATTTGCTGACATTTTCCAAATCCTCATGAACTGGCATTTTAGTCTAACAAAGGTATAATAAACATTTAAATTTCTTTTGAAGTCACAGAGTAGAATTTAGGCAGTAGGATTAAAATTATGCCATTAAAACCTCACATGCCATGAAAAATTTAAAAGCAAAAGCAATGTTATAAAATAATCCAATGTTTAATAGTCCTGTGTCAGTTCATTTTCATTTCTAGCAGCTTGGGGATTTGATTTTAATCTGGATGATGTTTGGGAACCTTAGGAAAAGAAATATAGCAACAGCACTCATATAATCATGATCCTTTATATCTCCCAATGGCCCATCTGGCCAGAAAGAAAAAAATGGCAGAATCTGTAAGACAGTGTTTAGGGCTGCTCTATGCTAAGCTTAGGTAGTAAGCTAAAAAAAAATTGATCAAAGCCTCTTTGTTAAGATTAATCTTGTTAATATGCCAGTTTTTGAAGGAAAATCCCATAAAAATTTAAAGGTTCACATAGGCACTTTTAACCAAGGACATGCAAGGTAGAATGTACTGTTTTATTCCCCAGTTAGATGAAAAAGAGTAAAAAGAAAGATGTCTAATTTTGGCAGGAATGTGAAATATATTTAGGGGCACCATTGGCAGTAGACCAAGTAGATATGATCCATTTTGAATAATAATTTTTAAAAATGTTTAAACATTTAAAATGTGTTCCCTGTAAGTAAAACATTCCATACCATAATGTTATCCTATTGAAATGTGTTAAAATGATAGAATTAGTCTTGCCTCATGTTGATTGAGTGCTCAATGTGTGCCAGCACTGTTCTAAGTGCTTCACAAACATCAACTCATTTTACTCTCAGGTAACTCCGTGAGATAGGTGAGATAGGCACGGTGATTGTCAGCAAACAGGCCCAGAACAATGAGCTAAGTTCCTCCAGGCACACAGTAGCGGAGCCAGAATTCCAATGCCACACCCAGCACTCATAACCATTTCATCGTACTGGTTCTCTCAGCAGAGCTACATGTATGGCACATGGGCACAGAAGACTACTCATTGAAGCACTGTTTGTCTCAGGAAAAAAAATAAATAAATGCACACTAATAGCTACCAACAAGAAAATGATTAAATTAATTATGGGTACTTCCAACACAAACAAAGCTGTGTCAAACTTCCAAACCTATAGGAATACTCAAAATACACACCTTTTTTTTCTAATTTGCTTTTCTTGCTGATGGTGGGGTAATTTGTCAGCACTTAGCACGTTATCTGTGGGGAGGCATAGGACAGGCATTGGCTGAAGGCCCCTGCCCCTGCCTTGACTTTTCCGAACAAGTCTGAGCCCCGAGTGTTTACTTAGTCATGCCCCTGCTCAAAGGACGCATGAGCTTTTTCAAGGATGCTTACCCGGCTGATAGTGCCTAAGAGTTACTTTAAGTTCAAGCTCTTGTGACAATACAAGGCTAAGCAGACAGGCAATAGCCTCTCTTTCACAGAAATGTGTGTCAGGACAATCCATCATTCATTGTCGCTCAGGGTCTGCCGGTCAGCCCCAGCAATTATTACCATCGGTCCTCACAAGACATGCTCTGGTTCTGTTTGTTTCGTTTTTCCTCATTCCTCTTCTCCCTCAATGTAGTTAGAACATAGTTGATGTATTCTTATTGATGAATTGTTTTTTTGTCTGTATGCATATTTTATTATACACAAAAGAACTATGCTATTGCCCTTACAGATTTGGCTTGGTGGATAGAACATTGGTCTGTGGACAGAAGGGTCTCAGGTTCAATTCTGGCCAAGGGGTTTCAGGCTCCTCCCCTGGCCCTGGTCGGGACACCTGCAGGAGGCAACTAAGTGATGTGTTTCTCTCACATAGCTATTTCCCTCTCTCTTCCATTCTATTTTCAAAATCAATGGGGAAAATGTCCCTGGATGAGGATTAATAAAAAAAGAACTATGATATATATATTGATTTCACACAGGAAGGGAAAAGGAGAGATAGAAACATCAACCACAAGAGACAGTCATTAAACAGCCACCACCTGCATGCCCCACACTGAGGATCGAGCTCCCAACCGGAGCACATGCCCTGAATGGGAATCGAACCATGCATGACCTTCTGATCTATAGGTTGATGCCCAACCACTGAGCCACGCAGGTCAGGCTGTGGTTTCTTCTTTATCTAGAAACACATGTATATGATCTATCCAAGTTGCTATGCATGTAATTAATTCGATGCTTCTATACACAAACTACAAGGTAAGCAGCAACACATCTTACCATCAGCTTCTCTTGTGGTAGAACCTGAATTGGTTGCAGTTTCCTGCCAACAAAGACCACACTGTGCTGAGCTTTCTTATACATGCCTCTTGTGGATGTTCTCAGCGTCATGTGCAGGAGCAGCATTGCTGGGTCTCACAGAACAGGTGAAAGCTTATTGAACTGAGCTACTGCAGGCTCTTCTGCAGAATGGCTGCACCAGCACTCCCCTTCAGCAGATGCACCCCCAAAGCCCCATATTCCTACCCATGTGTGGCATTATCCGATGTTCTCATTTTTGTCAGTCAGAAGTGACATGATACCTCATTGTTTCAGTTTTATTCTGAAATCAAATTAAATAGATCCAAACTCAAACAGTCGTAACAGGAGCCCTGGCCGGTTGCTCAGTGATTAGCATATCTGTCTGTAGACCAAAGGGTCATAGATTCGATTCCTGGCCAAGAGCACATACCATGGATGCAGGTTCACCCCCCAGCCCTTATTGGGGCACATGCAGAAGGCAACTCATCAATGTGTCTCTCTCACGTCTCTCTCCCCCTCCATTTCCTACCTTCCGCTTTCTCTAAAAAGTCAATGGAAAAATACCCTTCAATCAGGATTAAAAGGCAAATTAGTAAAAGAAAATTTGGTGGTTCAAACACCAAAAGGGAAACAGAGTCAGTGATGGCATCAGAAATTAGGTGCGTATGCAGGCCCTCTCTTGTATGGAGACATGACCTTGAATTTTATGAGTTAAAATGGAGATTCTTACAGATGGCCATCAGGGGAGGACAGTTAATTCTATGTCCTTTTTTTTTTAATTACTGTGACTTTCATTATCTTTATTTGGAAATTTATTCTTTTTAAAAACATATATATTTTATTGATTTTTTACAGAGAGGAAGAGAGAGGGATAGAGAGTTAGAAATATCCATGAGAGAGAAGCATTGATCAGCTTGCCTCCTGCACACCTCCCACTGGGGATGTTCCTGCAACCAAGGTATGTGCCCTTGACCAGAATCCAACCAGGGACCTTTCAGTCTGCAGGCCGATGCTCTGTCCACTGAGCCAAACTGGTTTTGAATATATCCATCTTTGTTTTCTAGATTCATGTGTTGGCATAGAAAAGACCACATAATTACCTTTGGGTAAAAGTATGCACCATATCTTGATAAATTGAAGCTGCTTATACTATACTACAGGCCTGGTGCATAAAATTTGTGTATGGGGGGGGGGTATTTGTCCCTCAGCCCAGCCTGAACCCTCTCCAATCTGGGACCCCTCGGGAGATGTCTGACTGCTGGTTTAGGCCCGATTTCTGTGGCAGGATTGGGCCTAAACTGGCAGTGGACATTTCTCTCACAATCTGGGACTGCTAGCTCCTAACCACTTGCCTGCATGCCTGCCTTATTGCCCCTAATCACTCTGCCTGCCAAACTAATAGTCCCCTAACCACTCCCCTGCTGGCCTGATCCCCCCAACAGTTTTCCCCTACTAGCCCGATTGCTCCCAACTGCCTTCCCTTGCAGGCCTGGTCCCCACCCACCCCAACCCCAACTGTCCTCCCCTGATGGCCATCTTGTGACAATGTGGGGGTAGCAATTTTGTGATAACATAGATGTGGCCATCTTGTGGCAGCCATCTTGTAATGATGTGGAGGTGTCCATCTTATGACAATGTGGGAATGGCCATCTTGTGATGTGATGTGAGGGGGTGAGGGTCAATTTGCATATTACCTCTTTATTATATAGGATGATTCTAGGACTGAATTACAAACTCTAGTGTATGTTTACAAGAAAACACAAGATACTCATTACAGCATGGCTCATATCATCAAAGGTTGGAAATAAGACAAAGGAAATTGATACAGAAGTATCCTCAAAGTCCTTTCCAATTTTGATTTTCAATTTCTTCTATTACTACCAGTTTCTGCTCTGTAAGATTTATATAACAATTTGATGTACTGATTCTAACATGTAAAATGTCTAGATTACAGCACAGAAGACACTCAATAAATAGTTGTTTGCTTAGGTTTTTATTATCATCAAGAATGGCAGTATATTTTGTGACTAAAAACAAACAAAAATCACAGAAGTGAATTTTAAAAAATATAAAAGAAATCAGAAAATGTCTGTTCCTCATGAGAAGCTCTGGCTCCCTCCCAGAACTGCTTTTCATTTATCATAAATATAACTTCAAGAATTAGATACAGGAAAAACCTTAGTTGATGAGACATCCCCTACTTATCAGGGACCAGGATAATTGTAAGTGGGATAGCCTGTGGAGTTTGCTGAGCGGAAGCTTGTGTGACTGAGCTAGAACTTAGTAGATGATGGGATGGTGTGGGAGGCTGTCTTTTAATGCAAAGCAGAGAGAGGGGCTCCCGGCTTCCCTATGCCCGTGGTCTCCCAATGACGAGAAGAGCAGGATGGCACCAGTGAGCTTTCCGGCTGGTGCCGGAGAAACAATCCCCTGTGCAGATTCTCAGCCTGGGGCTTCGCGGATGACTGGGAGGGCATAGCTGAGACGGAGTGACAGAAATTTGGGGAGCCTTATTATAGCAGGCTGAATCTGCGACTTGGTCAACCTGTCTGGGAGCTTCTGATCCTGGACACTTGCGCGCTTGACCTTCCTGGGGGGACTGAAACTGCCCTGTAAAGGCCACCGGCTTCCAATCAATCCCAGGACAATGAATGAATGCCTTTGCCATTCCTGACGGCGACCCGGGTGTGCCTGTTTGTAAATCCCCACTCCTTTAAATCACTTTTCCAATGACCCGATTCTCACTCGTATTTTGCAAAAACACTGTCCTCGGGATTATCGCTAAGTAGCCACTGGTTAGTTAATGGACTCCAGAGTAAATCTGTGACCAAAAATAGCGCTCTCCTCCAGAGTAAGCAAAGAGAAATGTGAGTCTTTCTTCATTATGAAAAGTCTCACAGAGACATCTATTTTTATTATCTCAAAATTGGTCTGTCCTCTTGTGACAGTTCTTTAACCACTGAGCCTGGCAAGATATAGAGGGAGGTGTTTCTCTAGAAGACACGCCTAATTGCTTGCACTGTGGATCAATAGGCCAGGATGATAGGATATGAAGAAATATGTGTATTTTGCTTGCTCATCTGCATTTCATTGGTTGATCCCACTCCAAAATAGCATTTTGAAAAAATTTAAAAGATAAACTGCTTCTTTCAGAACTCAATTTATCATAAAGTGCAATATCATATATTTAAATGTTCCTATTGTTTTTAGGTCCTAATTGGTTATATTCCAAAACAACAAAAGGCGTAATTTATTTCATCAGCTCTCACACTCAGCAGCAGTCCAATTATTCTGACTTCTGTTTTGATATGATGTTGACAAGCATCAACCACGTTATTACTATTTTAACATTGTCCCCAATACAACAAAAACCCGATGGATGTAAATATTTCTTTCAGTTTTAAAAAGTCAAATCAGCCGAGACTGGTTTGGCTCAATGGATAGAGCGTTGGCCTGCAGACTGAAAGGTCCCAGGTTTAATTCCGGTCAAGGGCATGTACCTTGGTTGCGGGCACATCTCTAGGGGGGGTGGGGGGTGTGCAAGAGGCAGCTGATTGATAATTCTCTCTCATCGATGTTTCTAACTCTCTATCCCTCTCTCTTCCTCTCTGTAAAAATCAATAAAATATATATTTTTTAAAAAGTCAAATCATCCGTGTACTATTATTTTTTAAAAAAACTCCCTGGCAGGTGAAATTTTTCACTAGCTAGTAATTATTTTTGTAATGTAGATATCGATCTATTCCTATGCTCTAGGGCAGTGTTTCTCAAACTTCTCTCATGATGAGAATCACCTGGTGGAGTTGTTAAAATACAGATTCCTGAGTCCCAACTAAGAAGTGCTAAACTAGAATTTCGGGGAACATATAAGTAAAATTGTATACTTAACTAGTGCTCTAAACACTGCTCTAGGGGAAAGAAATGGCATATGATAACTTAAATAAATTATTATTATTTTAATTTTTGAAACTACCAATTAAAATAGAAGTTTTCATCAAAAGGATATAATAAAGTCTATATAAAACAAAAATTATTTGTGGTACTTTTCTCATCAAAGGACATTTTTAGATCTTGCTGTGACAGTTAGCTAAGGCTACATTTAATATATTATGATGGTAATTTATACTTTTCTCTATTTTTTTCTTTACTTCTTATTTATTTCTAAATAACGCTATCATTTTGAAAGAAATAAATGAAGAAATGCATTATGTTTTGAGGCCGCCACAAGAGGAAAGCCTTCCACTGAAGCAGGAAAATTCATAGCAAGCATCCTGTCAGTTGTATGAGAAGGTACATCTAACACGGAAGTCCACGAGTGCTCAGAGAACCTAGTTCCCTTGAGGGCATAGCTTAATGTCTTGAAATAATTGAGATCTTATCAAATTTCACCAGAGGCACAATAGAACCCAGTCATTCCTTTTAAATTGGGACCCTCTAAATTTCTTCAGTCTGTAAAGCACTCACCATAGTGCCATTTGTATAGACATTCCTTTTAAAACTACATTTTAAAGGTGACAGTTACATTATGTTTAGCTTTGCATTAACAGCTGCAGACTATAATTAAGATGACTAGAATTTATAGATGACCTTAGTCTTTAATAATGCAGTATTTTGTGTTGGTCACACAAATTGTTCAGAGTTCGGAGCCTGCACCCAGAACTCTTCATGTATTAGTGGGATCTAGGTTAGTATCATTTCCAGGAATTAATTATTCCTGGTAGCTCGTGAGAACTGCAACATCTAGGAATCAGCATCTCAAGCTTTAAGGGCCCCACTGGGGAGACTCTCTCCCTGGATACTTCCTGCTTTATTTCCCAGATGATTAATTTTACACTGTTCCAAGAGTTGCTCTTGCTGTAATCTTTTCAGATCTGTTTTTAAAATAGTTATATTGGGGTATAATTTACATGACATAAGATTTACCTGCCAAAACCGATTTCGCTCAGTGGATAGACCGTCGGTCTGAGGACTTGAAAGGTCCCAAGTTTGATTCCGGTCAAGGGCATATACTTTGGTTGCAGGCACATCCCTAGTAGGGGGTGTGCAGGAGGCAGCTGATCGATGTTTCTAACTATCTATCCCTCTCCCTTCATCTCTGTAAAAAATCAATAAAATATATTTTTAAAAAAGATTTACCTGTGTCTTTTTATTATTATTGGCAGTATTACAGATGTCCTGCGTTTTCTCCCCCTGTATCCTCTCCACCTAGCCTCCGTCCCACCTCAGGCTTTCCACACACTATTGTGTGTGCCCATGTGCTATGCATATGTGCATATATGTTCTTTGGTTAACCTCTTCCTGTCCTCTCCACCCACCCTCTCTTCTGAGACCTGCCATTCCGTTGTATGCATCCATGTCTCTGGACCTATTTTGTTCTATTTTTGATGATCGCGCCATTGATTTTTTTAAAAACCAGAATGTTCTAAATCCCCATGACAGTACCATGCCATCTTTTTCCTTAATCATACCAATTTCTCATAAAACATTTAGATCTGTCATTGATTGATGTGTCAGAATCACTGACTATGGAAGGAGAATAGAACAGAACTGAATTGAATTAAAAAGAAAGTGCAGTCTTTAATGCAATACTGACAATTGTTGCAATTAGAATTTACTAGAACTTTTAAAAGTATAAACATTCATAACCAGAAGAGGAATAGGAGGGGAAAAAGGAAAAATCCAAATACTAAATGTGTTTTGGAGAAATGTTTAAAAGAGCAAACCAAAGCTAACAGGGTTTGGAATAAGAGGTTCTGTTCCCAGATGTATCTCCTCCAATCTCACCTGGTCAAATCCAGGGTCTCCCAAAGCTCCACTTCCTCCAATCTAATGGGAAGTGAGTCAGTTGGGGGAAAAACTCCTTTAAGGTCTCTTCCAATTCCAATATTTTGTGAAAAAGTAAATCATTAAACATCAAAACTGATCATACCTTTTAGGATAAAAAAAATCACAAAACCCATTTTTATACAATTATATCACAACATATGTCAAAGGCAAATCCATTTGACACACTGGACACCTTTTCTGTCTCTTCTTTTTCATTGATATTCTGTGACCACTGGAATTAGGAATTTACTTTTTAAAATTTTAATCTGCTTTCCTTTGAACTCAGATTCTGAACTTATTTCTGGATGTCCACTAGAATAAGAGAACTACAGAGAAGTTCATGTTGAGTAACAACAACAAAGCTGATTTTTCCCTCCCAGAAGATCAAGACCTCAACTTCTATCAACCACTGGCTACTCTTTCCAGAGCAAGGTTTATGCTTAAGAAATGACACCTCACTGTAGGCAGGTGTGGCTACATTGTGGGTTTGATTCCTGGTCAAGGCACATATCTAGGTTGCGAGTCCAATACCCGATAGAGGCGCATATAGGAGGCAACTGTTTAAAAATGACCCTTCCATTAAGATTTTTAACACTATGGCCACAAGTCTTTGATTCTACAGACTTCTTCTTTCAAGTAATTTTCTCCACCATTCTTGCAAACCACTCCTTGGCACCATTTCAATGAGCATTATCAATGCAAACACAGATTCTTTTCCTCCTACCTTCTCCTAATTTTCCAGTAAACCCTTCACCTTATCTGGTTGTTTGTGGATCTTTCACTGGTTTGCCATGATGAAATGATACACAACGTATGTATGTAATCTCTCCCACCCTTCACAAACGTCCTGATGCCCAGCCACTAAGCAGTCTTGTGAGATGAATAAAGTTTGGTAAGTAGGCAAATACCATCTTCGTTGGTGCTTCCAGCCCCTTATAGAAGGGCTTCTTTGGGTGGTGTGGCGAGTGTTAAGTATTTAGAGGGAGGTTTCCCGGGCTTCTTGTTAAAGGGCATGTCTGGGCATTCCCCACACGCCACCTCCTGCAGCAGTTCCAGACGGACAGTAGTACAGACAGTGCCCCTGCTCCCGGCCAGGTCTCTTCCCTTCAGGTCTCTGGTGCTTGTGAGCTCTACCCTGGCTCAGCTCTCATCTCTGAGTCCTTGATGTGTTTCTCTTGGTCTGGAGACTCTCACGCTGAACCTGCATCCTGAAATACTTCTGCTGTTTGACCGCCTTGATTTCTGGTTTAAATACAGAAAATTTAGAAGTGAGCTAAAAAGTAGAGAATAGCCAAAACTGGTTTGGCTCAGTGATAGAGCGTCGGTCTGAGGACTGAAAGGTCCCAGGTTCGATTCCAGTCAAGGGCTTGTACCTTAGTTGCGGGCAAATCCCCGGTAGGGGGTGTGCAAGAGGCATCTGGTCAATGTTTCTCTCTCATCGATGTTTCTAGCTCTCTATCTCTCTCCCTTCCTCTCTGTAAAATATCGATAAAATATATATTAAAAAAATAAAAGTAGAGAATACATAATCATGGAATGTTAGAGCTGAAAGGGAACCCAGCAAACATCAAGTTCAAATAATTCCATTTTAGAAATGAGACAATAGCTTCAAAGAGGGAAAGTGATTGTCCTCATGATGAGTTACAGCTGATAAATGATAACGATAGACTTCGGCATCCAAAGCCAGTGCCTTCCCCATGCTGCTGTCGAGAATTAGGTGAGAATTTCATGTCTCTTGACAAAGTCAATAAGTGAGAGATCTGGGACTGAAGAGGCTCCTACATCAGGTATACATGCCATACGCCAGTGTGATTGTGGTTAACAAACTACAAATTTTATATAAATTCAAGGTATATTTTCCAATATCACCTTTCTTCATATGAGACTGGCTACAGGAGGAATATACAATTTATTTTTCTCCAACTTTGACAATAGATGATTTGGTCTCTTTTCTTTTGGAAGATGATTTTACCATTCAGCTGCATTCATCATAACAATCCCCTGGGATAGAAAAACTTAAACAGGAATTTATTCTTTATGAACTGGAGTGTACATGGTTAGAGTTAATATAGCTTAAAAATGGCAAAATTAGTGCAGTTTTGAGGATGCATAGCAATGATAAATAGAGCTCCTTGCCTTTTGAACTAGTATTTGAGCTGACTGGTCTATACTTCTAATCCTCAATAAGTCATTTACATATGTGTATTTTAAATCAAAGATCCAACTGACTTTTAAAAAAAGAAGATTAGATATGCCTTTTTTTCACTATTAGAAAACAGAGTTCATATTAATGGTAGGTTCATTGTATCATTCTGGTATATACAGGATTCCATTTATTTCTTTATCCTGTTAAGATACTGCTGTTATAAACAATCCCCCCTTTGGTCTGACAGCTAGAAAACTATTTAACTTATTTAAAGAATTATGAGTCTTTCTAAGTTGAATTCCCGAGTAATTACGGTGCTGACAATTGTCGTTGCCAAGTATAAACACGATGGTCATGAATAAAAGCATAGCGTGGCAGCCTCCAACAACAGAGCCTGTTTGGGAACCTGAGGGTAGTTTGCAGGGAGGTTTATACGACAGAACAGTGATACTTTCCAAAAGCAAAGACCTTGCTGTTGTGAAGTACTGTGTCGTTTGGCACCTGTTGGTGTGCAGCTTAAACACCAGGCGGAGCTCACAGGCACCAGAGGTCAACAACTCAACACCCATCTTTACTTACAGATAAATAAGGGATAATAGAAAAGGTATCAGCAAATGTCCTTTGATTAGGCTAGAGGAGCTGGTGATATCCAAGCAGAAATAAGAACATCTCCTAGAAATCTCACCCCCTTGGTGTAAAGCCATCTTTCCTTCTGGCATGCTCCTGGCCTGCTCCTCTGCCTGCCTGGCCTTGATCTGCTGAGTCTTTGTCAATATTCTCTCTCTGTTCCCACTGTTCCTCTCAATTTTAGAACCAAAAGGTCAGGATTGTGGGAAACAAGGGAAGACCGTGGAGAAGCCATGGAAAGAACTCACATATGGAGTCCGTACTTTGTGCTGGAGCCGGTGCTCAGTGCTCACTTTTACCATTTAATTTAAAATCCAAATCATATTGAGGTGGTTATCAACCTCATTTTATTTTGGGGTTTGGTTTTGTTTTTTGGGGGTTTTTTTTGTGCTTTTTTTGCTTTTTTCTCAAAATGTATTTAGCAATGAACAAAACAGAAAATATATTTTTTTTAACCTTCATGGCGATTATATTCTAATGAAGAGAAAGACAATAAAAATAAGTAACATTTGATACATTAAATATTTATAAGAGCAAAGTGTAACATTCAGATAGTATATCACAGAATGTACACCTGGAGCTTATATAATCCTGTTAACCAGTGTCACGCAATAAATTCAACATCACTGTAAAAATTGGAAGCAAAGGGACTGGGGCAGAGGCTCTGAGCAGCGTGTGGCCCAGGGACCAGAGTGGGCCTCACGGGGCCCCACGTGAGTGATGACGTCATTGTCAGACTCTAGCTCTGTCTGTGTGGGTTAGGCTTTTGTCCTTCTGAGCCTCAGGCTGTGCTCGCTCTTGACCATCCTGGGAACTGCAAGGTCTTTTAGAACAAGGAGCCAGACTCTGGAGTGTGTTGACTGAGGTCCTGCCCAGTTCCCCTCGGCCCACGTTCAGCAACACTCCTGCCATCCCCACCTTTGAACTCTACTGCCTTATTACCTGGAAACCGGTATGATATCTCTACAGCACCATTTCCGACTGTACTAGTTGTATAAATTTCTAGTCTCAGAGGCCAATGCTTACAAGCATCACTAAAGTCCTACTCCCAGAATTCCAGGTTCACCTCAGCAGGTTTTGGAACCTGCCCACATCTCCCTGCGGATATGCTGCTTATGAATCTCATTGGCTCCTACTCTGTGGCTGTCTGAACCTGGCCACTGGGTTTGTTGGGTTTTGGTCTCTTCAGAGGGTCTCTCGTGCAGGCCACTGTCGGGCCCTGTTTGTGACTGGCCCTGTGTCGAGCTATCAGCCATACCCAGCCTGTGGGCGCCTGCTGCAGCTGGCAGCACGTGGAAAGGTCTAAGCTTCCCACCCAGACCTGCTTTCCCTGGCCCAGGCCCAGAAGCAGGTCAGTCAAGACTCAAAGAGCCCAGAGACCGGCCTCCGCCTGCAGGCTGGCTGTTAGTCTTGGTCACTTAGTGAGCCTCGGGCTCTTTAGAGCCCAGCAGGGCATAAACTCCACAGAGTCGGGAGGGAGGGTTTCCAATGGGCAGGGTGGAGCAATAACTTCCCCCCAGGCTTAACTACATTAATGTGAAAGCTCAGCCGGAGAAGGACGGCTTCTGCGTGAGAGAACGACTCCGCACAGTGATCCTGGCCGCTGTCCTCCTAGAGCTCTCCCCAGAGCCACCACCCCCCGGCTCTCCTCATGCAGCTCTAGTCCACTCTGCCCTCCCTCTGCAGGTGTCCGGGGTAAATGGCTGCAAACAAAATGTAATGCATGGCCCTTTAAGGGGGTTCCTGCATTTCTAGTCATCTCTCCTTGCCAGACAGAACCCCCAGTACTTTTATAGCCAGATATTATGTGGGCACCTTTCCTGGTTCCATACCTCTGGGCTGGGGAGCCACGTTTGGGGGTTAGACCCCAGATTTCGGAGGGGGAACCACCCATAGCTGAGGCATCCCTCCAGAACATCTCTGCTACCTGTGAGAGCCCAGTCAGCCCTCTTGTGTCTCTGCACTTCCTACCAGTCTCAGGGTGGCCCTGTCTTTACGTCCTTTCTTATAAGGATTCTCTCCAGCTAGTCTTCAGTTGGATATTCAGGGTGATTTTGCTATATTTTAGTTGTAATTCCAGTTTGGTCCTGGGAGAATGTCAGTGTAGCTTCCACTTAATCTGCTGCCATCTTGGAATTCTCTATATTGCTTTTGAAAACTGTTTTTATGTTTTTGTTTTTTGGGTTTTTTTTTTTTTTTTTTTTTTTTTGTGTGTGTGTGTGTGTGAGAGAGAGAGAGAGAGAGAGAGAGAGAGAGAGAGAGAGAGAGAGAGATTTATTAGTATGGTGCTAATGATAGAAAATCATCAAATTGTTAAATATGGGTATCTGTGCAATTTCTGTTTTCCTTTAAGTGATTAATTAAATTGTGTGTGTGTGTGTGTGTGTGTGTGTGTGTGTGTGTGTGTGTGTTTTCATGTTGGCATTTGCTACTTTCCCTCACTACCACCTAAGTAAGGGAAATGAGGCTGAGAACCAAGATGCATCACGCCCGGGGCTTCTGCTTCCAAGCAGTGATGCCAATATGAGCACTAGACTAGACCACTGTCATTTCCCTTACCAGTGCTCAGCGTCCTGCCAGGAAGGTGGCTTGAGTGTTAAACTTATACGCACTAACTTAGTGAGAAACTTAAACAGAAGTTCAAATGCATCTATGGCAGTTCTAACTTATGCTATAAAGCTATTCATTGGCCATATGTGGATTTGGGAAATTAAGGAATTTGGCATGATACTCACTTTGCCTGCTTCTGCCTCTTCTCACTATAATTCAACACAAAGTAACCAATATTTCTGAAGCACCTATAGACAGGACATGGTGCTGAGTGCCCTGGGAAATCGATGAGTAAGACCATTTGCACCATCCAAGCATTGAATGTATCGGTCTCATTTTACATCCTGGCCGGTATTGACTGCGAGAGTGTCTGCCCAGGTAGGTGTGTGGAATTATATTTGTAAGCTGCTCAGAGAAAAAGATTCTGAGCCACTTTTAGCAAATGCATGCTTTTTCATGGTGGTGATGGTTTTAATAATGACAAATTAAACACGAAAGAGAATTAGCATATCTGGACTAGTTAAGGAGTGTGAGGCCTGCATTTTTAAAGGGGAAATTCTAAGTTTCCTAGTAGGTCATGGGGACTTAGAAATAGATGCCTCAAGTTTGTTGCTGCTTTAATATCCTTGTTATAAAATCCCTTTCCAAAAAGATTCTCCCCCGGAGAAAAAAACCATTCCCCCTTTCAGGGTCTTTTCTGGTGGCAAATCTACCTTGACTTTCTGAATGAAATACAAAATCCTTCCCCGGCCCTGAATATACTGGAAGAAAAGAAGCAATTATTTTATCATAATAATAATTATACCATTGCTACCCCTGAACCTCAAATGTATTTTTTAATCACACCTTCAATATGACTATAATTTCTAATTACTTGTAAGAAAATGTCAGAACTATTGGGGTCTTTAACATCTTCAAATCCGTCAATTACTTATTTCCCCCTAATACAAATGAAGGATTTTCAAAGAGAAAAGTGGATGTAGAAAGAGCAATACTGCAAATTCAGAAATAAGTGGGCCAAAGACATAAGAGATCAATGCATAATTGACACAAGTGACTTGGACACAAGTCACAAATACAGACATTCAGTGACACAAGAGGGGAAATTTTTTTGTTAATCTCCAAGTGCTTAAGAAAAAACCTAAGTGTGATCTGGGCAGCCCAACTGACTTTCACTGCAGGCTAGCTAGCCTATCACTCCAAGCTATCAAGGTCAGTGGAATTTGCGGCTGGCTATGCCGAGTCATCACGTCCTATAGTGCAGAGACAGGCTTCACCCAGAGAATATGCAAGTGGCTATCAGGGCAAATTTGAGAATAGACATTATGCCACCTTCCACTCGACCACAGGTAATTAGAGATAGGAGAGGCAATACTATCCTAGGTTTCCACAGTCATGGAGCAGCCCGGTCCCTAGCCATGTGGCATTAGGTCTTCTGAGAGTGGTCATACACAGTGGCTCTGATTTAACTTGTCAGTCGCCTGTCTGCAGAGAAGTCTTAGATGACTATTACAAAGAGTTCATTTGAGAAGCCGGAAAATCAATTTAGAAGAGGAGATCTTGACTATTTCACTTTCTGGTGAGAACTAAGCTTCTCTTCATGCCTTTATGGCAGGCAGGCCAGCTGCTCAAACCAGATGCTTGACTCCTTTCAAATTCAGCTGAATAGAAGCCAAAGAATTACAATTTCTTCTGAACTTTTTATTTTAGTGTTAGAGACCCAGTGCACAAAATTTGTGCACTTGGCCTGGATTGCAAGAGGGTGCAGACCAAGCCAAGGAACCCCACCAGTGCACGATCAGGGCCAGGGAGGGACGCTGGAGTTTGGCCAGCTGGGAGGTACCGAGGAAGGGCTCCAGGGCACATCCAACCCATCTTGCTCAGTCTGGATCAGCCAGACCCCAGCAGCAAGCTAACCTACCAGCTGGAGTGTCTGCCCCCTGGTGGTCAGTGCACATCATAGCTAGCTGTTGAGTGTCCTTAGCATATAATTAACATATCATGCTTTGATTGGTTGAATGGCTGACTGGATGACCTTACACTTAACATATTAGGCTTTTATTATATAGAATAGCTTTAGATTTAACAAAAAAAAAAAAAAACTGCAGTTATTTTCAAGAGACCTCATACGTCCTACACTCAGTATCTCTATTATTTTAAGGCAAACATTACAAGACGCTTGCTTTATTTAGTATGTACATTTCTCAGTGTGCATAAAAGAAAATACTGTGGACTTTAATTATATTCAACAACTAGTAAGAATTAAAATCACATAGACCCTACCATAGCCTGGTTTTTCATATTTATAAGAATTGCTATATAATCCTGTGAAAACTTGCTGCAAAAACTAAAATTGAAAACTGATTTCTGAAATGTTTGTGTTATTCCTTTCATTTAGGCAGTATTTTATTATTTTTGCTTATGGGTTTTTTTGTGTGTTTTTTTTTAAAAAAACACATTTACTTAAGGAAATGTTTATTTTTCATTCTGTTCAGAGATAGATACCTATATTTTGCCATTTGGTATGAAAATGAAAAATGGTGGTTTAGTCTAAAATAGTATAAAGGTTAGTTGCATCTTCAGTAAAGAAATAAAAAAAATAACATTTCACTCAAATCACAAGTTAATGGAAATCAGACTGAACAATGGTTACTAAACTTGGAAGCAGAAGTAACAATTACCCTTTGGAAATAGGTCTGGATTGCTGATTTTTCTTCTCTTAAAAAAAGTTTATAATAACCTTCAAAATTACTTTGTTTTTATAGTGTCTATAGAGAGAATAAAGCAATAGAGAATGAACTAGAAACTCACATAATATTTCCAGTTATGCTACCTGAATGAAAACTAATCAACATTTTAGATTTCTTAAGTATAGAGGCCAGAATATACAGTAGGGTAAAGACAGTCTCTTTGATAAACAGGGTTGAGGAAATTTGACAGATATAATGCAAGAAAATGAAATTAGACCACTTTCTTACATCAGGTAAAAAAAAGAAAACCACACAAAATGGGTTAAAGACTTAAATGAAAGATCATAAAACTCCTAGAGAAAAACATAGACAGTAAACTCTGGAACATCATTCTTACCAATATTTTTTTTGGATTTGTCTTCTCAAACAATGGAAATAAACAAATAAGACTACCATCAAACTGAAAAGTATTGGGCAGCAAAGGAAATCATCAACAAAAAGACAATGAACTTTTCTGAGGAGAGAAAGTATACTCTAAAATGGCAATAAAAAGTATAGCATAGTAGTAAATAAATAAACCAGTAACATAGTTGTTTATTATCATTATCATTATGTACAGTATTGTGTACTGTACATAATTGTATGTGCTATGTACAACTGGCGGCACAGCAGGTTTTTATACACCAGCATCACCACAAGCATGGGAGTAATGTGCTGGACTATCATATGTGACAGGAAGTTTTCAGCTTCATTATAATCTTTGGGACCAGTGTTGTGTATGCAGTCATTGGCCAACTAACATGCAGCTCATGACTCTACTAACTCATTTAATCCTGACAGCAGTCTTAGGAGAGAGTTTACTATTTTTCTTTGTTTAGCCCAAAGCCACATAGTACATGACCAAATTACAAGTATAACCTAGTCAGGCTCATTCCAGAGTCTGTGTCTAACCAGCAGAGGCCATTCCCTCATTCTCCACCTACTCCTTCACACACACACACACACACACACACACACACACACACACACACTTACTAGCTTTGCAATCTCTCCCCCACATACATGCTCACATGTGTGGGCTCTGACTGCCTATAGCCACCTTACCGAGGAATCCCACTTTGGTTTTTGCTTTGTACATGTGATTACCCTGCTGCCTCTGAATTTTATAGTCTTGCAGACTTGAATAGATTGCCTTGTTTTAGATTCTTTATTCTTTGGTAAAAGTCAGGGGATTATTCTTGTCTTGCCATAATTAGTTTAATCATGTTTAATCTTAAAATAAAAGTCAAGGCCGACATGACAATATAATTTTAAAAGAAGCTATTTTTACACAGGAGGTGGTAAATTTTTTTCTTTTCCTTGTCTCCAAGAGAATACAAAATAAGAATGCAATAGAGTTTATTCCAGCAAGATAATGTAAGGTATGACTTCTTAATTGTTGTTTATAAGAAAAAAAATCATTCCAGTTAGCTGAATTATTAATTTTTGCAACGAAATGTGGCGGTAAAATCGTATATTTCATAGAAACTCCAGACAATGCTAGTAATCAATTAGCACTGGCTTCTCCACTAAGTGACTGCACACAATTTAGGATGCTAAGTGAGGATGGTGAGGCGTGTGTTGGGGACAGGGGAGGAGAAAGGGTGCATAGTAATGCACCTGTAGGCTTTGTGATGGTGGGATTGTGCATGTGTTCATGTATGCACAAAGTATGGGAGAGAGCCCTGTGCCCGATAGAACAGAACTCTGTCCATGACCCAACCAGATAATAAAAAAATGAATAATTTTATAGATAAACATATTAAGTGCTAAGTGGAAAAATATTATCTTGTATTTCAGATCATAAATAGTATTCTAAGAAATAGAAGTTGTCCTAGAAACCATGGCCTTTAGGCTAAGGCTTGAGAAACGATCGCTGTCCTGTATTATGTGTGTCTGTTTCCAGACTCCATGGCAGTATTCTCACAGTGCTCTCACTCCTGCCTTTTCAGACACCCAAAAGGGTAAATGGCAGAGTAGACTGGAAATACTCATGGATCCCTGAAGCAGGAGAAGGATGTTTTGTCTGAAATAGTCAATCTCTTGCTGCCTCCAACACTGATTCTAGGTCGTCTGTTAATTATGCAAGTCATGTGTTTTGGAATGCCTGGCCAGAACACTTCAGAAATAAGGAGTCAGTGGAGAAAGCAGTCCTGTCCCTAGCAAGGATCTTGGCCTCTTCGGGACAAATAGTCTGTTGAATCATTTCTTCAAGTCACTCCATTCCTATCCTCAGTCGCAGATCCCGAAGCATGAGCTTCCTGTTTTTCTCATATCACTAACATTTTAGAACATCATCTGTACAGCCAGGAAAATTTATGCAGGATATATAAATATGAACCTGGCGAGGAGTCAGATTCGGTGTTTTTTAAATACCTCCGTTTGCTCAGCATTCTGTTCTGCCAACCCAATACATTTTAATTCAGCTAGGCTATCTCAGGATGTAGCAGCTGTCATTTAAACACTGGTGACATAAAGATGAATAGGTGATATTAATTATTGTCTGCTGAATTTAGGCTTAAAAAAAAGAAACTTGGGCTTTCGGGCAATGGCCTTTTGAACTTTCCTCAAGGCTGGAGCTCCCAGCCAACTGCACAGCTGGTTGACTCCCATTACATACTATAAGCACCCTGACATTAACTCATGTAACCACAGCCCCTAGAGTGCTTTCCCGTCTCCCCGCCAGGAGAAAAGTGTTCTTGCAGAATCCCTTGGAAGTAGCTTTAATTTTTATTCCTAGAGATTTATAATGATAACTATTCTGGAGAACATATTAATTAATATGTATAGATTTCATTGGAATTTGATATACCAGAAAAATTATTTTATTAATTAAACAGTTAATATGTATCCACCACTTCCACCTATCTCCTCTTGGTGAAGACCATTCAGTAGGTCCCAATACACTTGTGCTCCTATAATTAGACATATTCTCTCTCTCTCTCATTCACTCTCTTTTTCTTTTCTTTGAAAGGAGAAGAGAGCACTTTAATATCATCAAAACAAAGAAATTAACTTCTTTTTTGTCTGAGAATTCACAATTCTCTTTCTATATTAGTAGTGCTTTCTGGATGGGTTTAATGGCATCTAATAATCCTGTTGATAAAGATCTTCTAAGCATAGGGTTTAGAGCCAAAAAGGCTAATTAGGAAACCCAAGTTTGAATCCTGATTCTGAAATCTGTGTTCTGAGCCACTGTGGGATTATTGGTAAGTCTGTCTAATTCCTTAAGACTCATTGTTATGATCTAAAAGCTCAAAGTAATAGCAAACACCTTGAACATTTCTAGGAAAGCCTCAAATGATACAATGTAAGTAAAAAGTACTTATAAAGGGTAAATAAACTTAATAATGTGCTACTAACAAACTTTCTTTTTTGGTATAAAATGGATGAAAAGGAGAAATATGTAAGACAGAAAAAAATAAAATAACACTGAATCAATATAGATGATGCAAGTGGAGAAATTTGTCATTCGTGTTGCTGGAAAATTAAAGCTTTGAAAGTTTTTCAAATTATTAATACAGTGCATGAGGCAATACTTGCTGGGGTCTTGGGGTCTTGGTTCTAGGGCTAGCTTCTGATGCTGGTGGAAACGCTGGTGTGTGTGCAATGATGGATTGGGATGTTTTCAAACATACAAGGAACCGTGATGACCTTGTTCCAAATCCAACCACTGCAACATTGATAGAAAGGCGCAGCGACCCATTTCTCTGCATCCTTTCTTCAGATTGGATAATGAAGATGAAATGCGCTGCGCCCTTTCTCCACCACAAGGGCCGCACTTAATCCTTCTTACGATACACTGATGACAGTGACAACCAGCGGTCTCCACTTCTGCTCCCAGTCCCACAGGAAGGGCCTCACATGGTGACAGGGTGACGCTTTGTGTGACAGGGGCAGCAGAGGACCGCCAAACCCGTTTCCCACTGTTGCCGAGGGCGCTGCCAGAGGACACCTGAAAGAATCTGTTATACCCAGGCGGTGCCGTGTGCCTGGATTTGGCCAATGGAATGTAAGAAGCGCCTTGACCCACCACAACTTACCGCGCAGTGTCTCCCCGGTGTCTGCTGGATGCAGACGGTCAGTGGAGGAAGGCAGAGCCCCAGGCAAGGAGGAGGCAGTGAGAGGAACCCAGTCCTCGAAGGGCCCCAGAAGGCCGCCTTCCAAACCCCTGCAGGAGACGGCCATGTGAGCACCAGACACGCCTCTCTGTCTCACGCCACCAGACTTGGGTGTGTTGTTGTTTTGCTACAGCATTTAACTTACCCTAATATGTCCTGTCAGCGACCACTTTGGTCATCAAGTAAGGTGACCAGGCGTCCCGCTTTTGGCGGGACAGTCCCGATTTCTAACAATTTGTCCCGCGTCCCCATCGGGACTTCTTTAAAACGCCACGGGATGCGGGACAAATTGTTGAAAATCGGGACTGTCCCGCCAGAAGCGGGACGCCTGGTCCCCTTAGCATGAAGGCACAATACTTTGGGCTAAAGCTTACACAGTGTTTGGGGTTCATGTAGTTCATTCCTGGGAACTGATTAAGTCCAGGTGGCCAACGACTCAAGAAGTAGATTCTGCCGAAACCGGTTTGGCTCAGTGATAGAGCGTCGGTCTGCGGACTGAAGGGTCCCAGGTTCGATTCCGGTCAAGGGCATGTACATTGGTTGCGGGCACATCCCCAGTAGGTGGCTGGTTGATGTTTCTCTCTCATTGACGTTTCTAGCTCTCTCTCTCTCTCTCTCTCTCTCTCTCTCTCTCTCTCTCTCTCTCCCTTCCTCTCTGTTAAAAAATCAATAAAATATATTTTTAAAAAAAGTAGATTCTACTTAGCTGTGTGTACCCGCTACGGGAAAAGCTGCTGAGGATTACCCCTGCATTGCACAAGGAGGGAAGGTACAGAAGAGGTCATCTAAGCACATTTTCTGTATTCAGAGAAAAAAAAGGGGGGGGATCAATCAAATGAAAATACACAGTGATGGTTTATACACTGAGTCTGACTGAGGAGTAATATCTGACCACCCAGAGATCCTCTATGCCAGGGGTCCCAAGGCCGCGGTTACCTGGGAAGCCGATGGGGGCCCGTTGGTGAGAGGGCCTGCGGAGCCGGAGGCGGCAGGAGCACCGGGTAGATTTCCTCTGACCGGGGCACCTGGGTGCCTGCTGCCAGGACAAGGGAGGAGGAGAAAGAGCAGGGAAGGCTGCTTTGTTGGGATAGTTTCTAAGTAATCCAGTGCCGTGGGTGAAAGGATTCAAATTCTGCCCTTACAGTTTCTAAAAAAAACTTGGTTGCTAAGATTACCAGAAAGCAGAGTAGGATGAACACAGAAGAATGGGCCTCGGCAACGTAAAACTGTTTGAGAAATGCCTAGCCACAGTTTAAAATGGAAGAAATCTCATATAGGGAGACATGTGTGGAATTCTAAATTGACCTGAAAATGTACTATTAAAATTAACTGGAAAAAAAATAGGAAATGGAGGTCAGGGATGGAGAAGTTAAAGCATGCAATTCAGAAGTTGTCTTAGGAGCTGTGCATCCAGGGGCTGAAAGCTTTACATTTCGGGATCCTTGTTCCCGGTGGCCTGCACTTGCTCTGTGCTGGATATGCGTAGCTTACTGGCCGCTGGCCAGCGACAGAGGACAGATGGCTGGAGTCAGAAACAGTGTGAGGACCACTGGGCCTGGGAGGCGGGCGGAGGAAGGGAGGAAGTTCCTGGCAAGGCAGGGGTCAGAGCCGCGGCAGCGGGGCCTGCATGGGCAGGACGCATGCTCCCAGAGTCCGATGCTTCACTCCTTTTCAGAGTATGAAAGCAAGCAAGACTTCAAGGAAAGACTCTCTCTCTCTCTCTCTCTCTCTCTCTCTCTCTCTCTCTCTCTCTCTTCACATGCACTAGAGGCCCTATGCATGAAATTTGTGCAGGAATAGGCCTTCCTTTCCCCAGATGCAGCACTGACTTCCCTTCGGCACCAGGGACCCTGGCTTCCCTCACAACCCCAGCTTTGTCCAGAAGGACAGAAGGACATCTGGAAGGACGTCAGTCTAATTTGCATATCATGTTTTTATTATTATAGATATATTAAAAAGTATTACCTGAAAAAAATTTATATTACAACCAGGTTGTTTGTTAAGCATATTCATAAAAGCTAAAGGGGTATCATTTATAAAACTTTGCTCTGTTATCTATAAAGGCGGCTACGTTACCATATTTAATATCTAAAATGCTCTCTGCACAGTAAGCTATGTCCCCAAATGGAATAAACTGTTTCCACCATGGAGATAGAAGTTATACTATTCAAATAAAACTTTTTAGGAAAAAAAACTATAAATATTTTAGATAAATTTTGTGTGATTTAGATATGCTATTTGAATATTATGTATACATATGCATATATACTTAGGAATTACAGGTAGTGGGGCTTAGCTTTGGTGAACAACACTGCATCTGCATGTAGCAGGGTGTCAAGCAAAAGCACTCCCCAAATCCTCCTATAAAGTCAGTACTCAGAAATCATTTGTTTGCCTTTTTCCATGAGTAGCCAATGTCTATAGCCCATGTCCACGTCCACTTTGTTAACACTCAGGAAGGCCTGTAGGAGAATGTGTAGTATCTATATGGGGAAAAAATAGAATTTTACGCACATTCATCATTTGAGTCAAGATGTGATTTCTTTTCTTTAGCCTTCACATTGGCATATTATCAATTCTTTTTCATTTATATATAAAATTACCTTCCCAAGATTTGTGATCCTTTCAATAAGCCAACAATATGCATTGATTTTTAGTATTTTGTAGCTCTTGTTTGATATCTAAGAGAGGGTATTCTATTCCTTTGCATAATGTTCTAGGATTACCATCCCCCTGGAATCTGGATATTCATATATATATATTTGGACAACTTGTAGGGAGTACGAACTTAGGTGCTGAGAAGAAAGACATGCAGGAGCTAAAACTTACAAAGCAGAGTAAAAATGGAGTGAATTCAATCTACAGCACAAAACTCCCGTCTTTCAGTTCTTTATCATCTGGTTGGGACTTACCAATAGACACTAATGAGCCATATGTTATTTCAAAAATCTCTTCAACTGTGTGGCAACACCCTAATTATAGGAAATGATAAGGGCCATTTAATACACGCAAATTGTCCATAGCACAGGGGAATTAGAGGGCAGAATGAACTGTAGCATTTTGCTGTAAAAGATGGACCAGCAGCAGAGAGATTTATCATTCTGTCCTATTTCGGGATTTGCATGTGTAGGCCCACCTCACTCCATTACCTAGGGGCAAATGGAAAAGGAAATCTATTTCTTAAATGATCTGACAGTGAGGAAAACAATGAAAGCCTGTGATTTAATTGTGTGAGGCATGTGATCAATTGAATGTCTATGTGCCAGTTCTATCTATCTATCTATCTATCTATCTATCCATCATCTATCTATCTAAGCCTAAGCAACTGGCCAACTGTTTGACCAACAGGGGGCAGAAGCTTAACACAGAAGCTGCCGAGCTGTGGTGACCTGGCAGCTGTGGTTCTTGGGTGACGCACCGGGAACCAGAGAGGAGGGAGCCCGATTCTGGGGTACATCACCTGAGAAGGACCCTCTCTAAATCTGGGGCCCCTCAGGGGATGTCAGAGAGCCAGTTTCTTTAAAGATGAGCATCTATAAGCTAGAATTTAACAAAAAAATCATAAACTAGTTGCTTTTTAAAAATGATTCTAATTTTATTTTTAGTACAAATATAAATTTAACATAAAGCATAAAAAATCAGCAACATTCTTAAGAACTATCATTTTTGGATGAAATTCTAGAATCTTATTCTCTCTGATGTGTTTATGAGAGGGCTTCCTCGTTGTCTTGAATATGTCAGAAAAGCTCAGCTGTAGATTCCTCAAGTGGTACCAGCTGTAAGGGAGGCTTGCAACCAAATGGCACTTTCAGAGACTGTTTTTTTCTGGAGTTCTAGAGTCTTTTATAGAGTTTTCCTTGGCGTACTATCTCAAGAAACACAAAATGCACATTAATATGGGCAGAGGACAACAACAACTGGGAAATTCTAAATAAGACATCTGGTAAGATATGCCTTGGCAGATATTAACCTAGAACAATGAAGTTCTTTGAATACATGGCTTATATGTCCTTATCTTTGGATCTTCTGAAAGCCTGAAGAGAAAGCTCTCTTTAGGTAAGTGCCCAATATAAAAAAAATTGTACTATATTAACATTTCATGTTTTAAAGAATTGTATCAAAGGATCACTTCAATTGACACATCTACATACTAATACTTCTGTTCCAAGTATCAAAATAACTTATTTCTTATGTTGTTTATTTTTTCTACTTAAAGAAATTTTTTAAAATATATTTTATTGGCCGAAGCCGGTTTGGCTCAGTGGTAGAGCGTCGGCCTGCAGACTGAAAGGTCCCGGGTTCCATTCTGGTTAAGGGCATGTACCTTGGTTGTGGGCACATCCCCAGTATGGGGTGTGCAAGAGTCAGCTGATCGATGATTCTCTTTCATCGATGTTTCTAGCTCTCTATCCCTCTCCCTTCCTCTCTGTAAAAAATCAATAAAATATATTTATTTATTTTTAAAAATATATTTTATTGATATTGTAAAAAATCAATAAAATGTTTATTTATTTAAAAAATATATTTTATTGATATTTTACAGAGAGGAAAGGAGAGAGGTAGAGAGCTAGAAACGTCGATGAGAGAGAAACACCTACCAGCTGCCTCTTGCACACCCCCCACCGGGGATGTGCCTGCAACCAATGTACATGCCCTTGACCGAAATCGAACCCGGGACCTTTCAGTCTGCAGACCGCTCTACCACTGAGCCAAACCGGTTTCTGCCACAGATTTGGGCTTTTAAAAGTTGGAAGTGTCCCCTGCTCCTTGGGGTTTTCACACTGTTATACAATATTGGCGTGTCCTGGAGGTATCTCATGGGCCGACGGAGAAGGTATCAGAGGTTCCTGCTTCTTTAACCAGAGCAGCTTCTCTTTTATCTGTTGTGCATATTATGAAATATTACTTGAAACTATCTGGAAACCTAGTCTAAAGCATGCATTTCTGAGAATTCCATCCGCATAATGTGAGGGGAGACCAATAGGTTTTGAAGCAACTTATGCCTATAATGAACAGGGGAATGCTGCAACTCTTTTTATAATTACATGTATGAATTACAACTTCTCCCACTGATGAGCTTCTATTAAAGTTACTGGCAAGTATGGCTGACATCCACTTGGAGTACGCTCATGTACATGAACTTGTTACCAGCGCCAGTGCTTGGTCAGTGCTCACACTAAAGCAATTGCTGAATAGTTTAATATAATCACTGCTGCTGTGTACCATTTGTTCCTAATTAAATTTCACACATTTAACCTACTTGTAGATATGCTGATGAGATAGGCCACAGAAAAAACAAAAACGAAACAGAGTGAAGAGAAAAGTTTAAACACTAGACCATATTACAGCCCCCCACCAACCCCCTTGAGGGAAGTCTTATCTGGTCAAAGTCAAGCTCACCATTCTTGTGACAGACTTTGATTCCTTATAAGGTTTAAACTCACCAGAAACAGCTGCTCTTTTTAAAAAAATATTGGGGATATCATGTTTACATAATTAAAAAGGAACAGTATTAATTTCTAAGCCAATTATAGAATTCCATTTTTTAAAATCCTCACCAGATGATAAGTTTTGCATTGATTTTTGGAGAGAGTGGGCGGGAGGGGTAGAGACAGAGAGAAACAGTGACGTGTGAGAGTCACATCGGGTGGTTGCCTCCTGCACATGACCTGACTGGGGTCAGGGAATCGAGCCTGCAACCGAGGTACGTGCTCTTTACTGGAATCAAACCCGAGGCTGTTCACTCGGCATTGACACTCTAACCACTGAGCAAAACTAGTTAGGACTCCACTACATTTTTTAGTCTGAAGTATATAGTCTGCATGGGGTGGGAGGAGGGGGCATTGGGGGGGTGAGCAACATGCGAATGGGTGATTAAAATGCCAATTGCCTATTTTAAAATAGAAACTATGAATACTGAATAAACACATAGAGTTTGTAAATATAAAGATGCTGTCAAGGCAATCCTCTGATTGTATCTATCTTATTCTATGAGTAAGTAATGATTCCGCAGGTTCAAAAAGATGAGGAAAAACAAGACTGGTACTGGAACTGCAATAAGTAAACATATTAGTAAAACTCGAGTAGAGGGTTATGGGGGGGGTTGCTAGAATAAGTATAACATTAAAGTAAAATTTTATATGCTTTTCATATACATTAGCTTATATGATATTTTTAAAAATCCTTTGTAGTAAAAAGGGAAAATATTCTTCTTTATTGACGAAAAACAATGACTTCAAAAGTTAGGTATCTTGTCTCAGGTCAAATACTTAGTACTTGGTGAAGCAGAGACTCAAACTCAAAACCTGTTTTCTAGGTTCAGTACTATCTTATGGTATTATTATAGTTTCAGTAGCATTCTAAATGCAGAAAATGGAATTGCTAATTGATTTCTCTGGCTACATTGCCACTTGCTTACCTTTATGAAAATGAAAGCAACCTTTGGTGTAAAATGAGCTTCCCGCTGCTTTTAGGTAGTGGCAATTGGGACTACTCATGTGGGCAGTGAAGATCATAAACAATTGTGCTCCCTGACCAATGACCCTGGGGGACTCACGAATGAAGTTAACTTTAGTCACAGCCAGACAATATCTTCAGTCTGAGATACGGAGAACATGGCCTGTCAGACAGACAGGCATAAACTGAATCCTTAATTAGACCTTTGACCCCTGTATTATATGGGATCAAGATGGACAGGCTCACTTACCAGTACTTGAACATGGCAGTGACCAGAACTAGGAATTTGATACAGTATCTGATACAGTGTAATTTGATACAGTATTACATATTTCTATCACTTTCCCCTCTATTAATATTGTTCCCTAGTTACCTTGTTTATCATTCATATTTCTTTGACAGTCCTCTAAAAGAAAAACACATTTTTCTGCATTTACTTTCACTTTTTTCAACCACTGCCAATTTAAATCAGTGCTGTTAACATCGATGGCTCATTTCTCAATGCATAAATTCCTAACCAGGTTTAAATCATCCCTCCTTCTAAACTCGGCAAGCCGTGACAGTTAAGAATATGTTTGTTGTTGTGTTGTATTGCTGTTGAAAATAATAGCAATAAGAGCTCTTATTGAACTTTCTACATAAAATGTTTCATTATTCAAATTAAACTTTTCCTTCTTTAAAAAAAATGAATAGTTATTTCCCCTAAACTATTTTTTTCTCAGAAGAATTCAATAAAATAGTTTATTGGGTTTTTATTCTTATTACCAAAGGTTAAGTTTTTCTCTCAGAGTCTTCGGCACTGATTTAAATTGGCAGTGGTTGAAAAAAGGGAAAGTAAATGCAGGAAAAATGATTTTTTTTCTTTTAGAGAACTGTCAAAGAAATATGAATGATAAATAAGGTAACCAGGGAACAATATTAATAGAGGGGAAAGTGATAGAAATATGTAATACTGTATCAAATTACACTGCATTGGAGAAACAAACTCAGGGAATCGTTTTCTGATACCGTACTTAACCAAAGGAAATATGCGAAAACGAATAAAATAAACATTTTTTAAAGCTGCAAGAATTGGCCGAAACCGGTTTGGCTCAGTGGATAGAGCGTCAGCCTGCAGACTGAAAGGTCCCGGGTTCGATTCCGGTCAAGGGCATGTACCTTGGTTGCAGGCACATCCCCATTGGGGGGGGGGGGAGGATGGTGCAAGAGGCAGCTGATCGATGACTCTCTCTCATCAATGTTTCTAACTCTCTATCCCTCTCTCTTCTTCTCTGTAAAAAAATCAATAAAATATATATTTTTTAAAAGCTGTAAGAATTGGAAAGATGGACTGCACTGGGAAGTGAAGGAATTGTATGTTTGAGTAAGTCATGTGTCAAATCTGCAAGGGATTGAATGCCATTCAGACCGAAAGATAAAGATAGAAACATATTGCCAAAAGAATAACATCCCAAATGAAATGCTTAAGATATTTGATGTATTAAACAAGCTGAAGCTATGGAATTTGTACTAAAAGTCAAACTTACAGAAAAGGATGTTGTTGGATAATGTCCACCAAAAATAATGTGCCCAATCTTACATGAAAATAAAGTGAAAGTAGAATGCAAAGCCCAATCTTATATAAAATTTGCTGTTGAACCTAGGTTCATATGAGCATAATAAAATGGATAGGTATTAGTTCCCAGATACCATAGGCTGCCAAAAATTCTGAGAAGATAAATACATGTTCACAAAGAAAAGTGTGAATCATTTATTTGAAAATTTAGTAAGTAAATAGGTTATTATAATTTAACTAGAGGTCCGGTGCATGAAATTCATGCATTGGGTGGCCCCTCAGCCCTGCCTGCACCCTCTTGCAGTTTGGGACACCTTGGGGCCAAAGCCGATAGGCAGATGTTCCTCTTGAAGTCCAGGACCCCTCACTCCTTACCCCCCCCCCACCTGCTTGCTGCTCCTTAGCACCACCGCGGAGGCGGGAGAAGCTCCTGCCACCACTGTTGCTCCCACCAACTGGGAGCCTGGCTTCTGGGAGCAGTGCTCCCCCTGTGGGAGTGCACTGACCACCAGGGACCGCTCCTGCATTGAGCGTCCGCCCCCTGGTGGTCAGTACGCATCATAGTGACCAGTCATTCAGGTCGTTCCAACATAACGGTAGCTTAGGCTTTTATTATATAGATATGAAATGTAACATGTTCAGCTTAGCTATTTGTAATAAATTATAAGGAGGAAGCAATCCATAAAAAACACATGTATGCAAAATATTTATTAAATATCAAGTTCTTTCATTGCACAAAGTGGAGAGAGCTGCTTATTGTTTCATAGGCTGAGCTGAGCTACCCTGTTGTTTAAGTAGGTAATAATAATGAATAATTTAAAACCCCTTGGCAGATGAAAAGCATGCTAAATACTTGGTTTGTCTTACGTTAGAGAAAGGATAATACATTAAAACTAATGCAGTGATCTCAACCTCATAGTAATTCTGGGTTCCAACAAGAATAAATCTCATCATCATTTTAATACTTAAATGATAGAACCAGTAATCAAGGGATTAGTAAAAATTTAGGAAAAGTTTTGTAACAGTGAGAAGTAAACTTTCTAATTTTCTTTCTTTCATTTTATTTTATTGTTTAAGGTATTACAAATAGTAATTGGTTGTCTTGGGCTCAGTTACTGTTATAAAAAGATTATTTCTTTTATTAAAAGGTGGATAAAATATAAACGGTCCAATCCACTGTCCAGCAGTTACCCAAGCCAACATTTGGGATGTCATCCTGGATTTCTTTCCTTCCTTAATGTCTCCTGAAACCTTTTTCATTGATTTTCTTCTCCTTTGTCAACACCATATGCCTCCGAATTCTTGTGACAGCCTCTGCACTGATCTCTCTGCTTCCTGCTTTGCCCTTGGCCAATGTGTGCATCACACTGCATTGAAGGGAGCTGCACGTTTGTAACAGGATTGTTTTCCCAGGACTTTGTGTCACTTGCTATACTATATGCTTTTGAGGAACAAAAATAGTGTTTTCACCCTTATTAAGCCCCTAATATCTGGCACTTATTGCACACTGGGACAATATTTTTTAATGGATGAATGAGTAGGTGATGGGATAGATGGCTGGGAAAGTCTTATACCCATTGAAGCAAAATTATAAATGATCAGCACACAGAAGAAGAGCTACTTTAAAAAGTATAATTTCGGTGCATCATGAAGTTTTACCATTAGCCATAAAAAATGTAACATGCATCTGTAGCATTGCCCTTTTGGGCAAATTCATTCCAAATAACTGAATAATTCCACAGACTCTTACAACACATGACAGTCATAAGGTGGGGCTTGTTACATTTAAAGTAAATAACATGTATTAAAACTAATAAAGTCTGTGGAAATCATGACACACACGAGATAAGTAAAAACAGTGTGTTTTCTATCCTGACATTGGAATGTCATGTCAGGCGAGTGGAAATAAAATGATTAATGTGTGATCTGGGATAATGGATGGGGTGGCCAAGCAGATAACCACAGATATAAATTGTACTGTCTCCACTTCCAGTCTGACAAGTGAGTTGTGCCACCTCACCACGGGATTCTCTGCAAGTGCTATTTGTAAAATCCTCTAGTTGTTTTTTATTTTATTTTATTTTGTTCATCTTAACTGGCAGGACATAAATATATCTTGACCTATTATTACTGTGTGTTGGTTCCACTTCACCTATCTCTGGATTTTATTTTTCTCTAGAATAACAGTACAGGATAGCAAAGGATAAGGTGGCAGGAAGATGTTTTTAAAATTCCTGAGAGCTCAGTTTCTGACTGGGATGCTCCTCTGAAAAAGATTAATGATGACTGATGTGGCTTAGGACTGTCCTTAATTTCTTTATCAATAAAATAACAGGAAAGATGAACTAGCCCTAAAGCATTGTGCTTCTTCAATGTGTTTCTTTAGACTTTATTACGACTGTCAAACTCTAGAAGTGAAGATGATTCTTTGCAATTTTTAAATGTCCAATGAGGTTTCTAACACTCTCAATCATTCTCTTGGGAAACAGTAACAAATTTGCTGAAGGGACTTGTTGAGTTCAAGGAGATATTCATGAAAAGGGTGGAGGTATTTGAGCATAGTACTATCTAACAATTACACAACATTGCCTACTAATAAGAATCACAGATAATTATTAACTCCATTTTATAACACCCCATAATACTATAATTCTTTCAACAATTGTTGTAAATAGTCCAACTAAGAGTGATACTAATTTGTTTTAGTTGAAAGACTATATGATAAAAAAAAAAGAAACCTATATGGTTTTCTGAAGTTCATGAAAACTAAAAATGTAAAAAGAGGCAAAGCTAAGGAATGGTTGAAAAAAGATTGAATCTAATAATGATAAATAGCTACAATTTAAAAAAGGGAATGTCACTACAAGAGAACACTCATAAAAACCTATCAGCAGTAATTTTGGTAAATTGAATCATCAGAGACTGTCTCTACGGCATTAAGTTAGTAGGATTTGGGAAGCATCAAATATTTGGTTGTGAGGCCATGAAGGTACTTTGTACAAATAGTTTAAACTATTGTTTGCATTCCAAACAATCATCCAATGTACTCATAAATACTAATATAAAAACAGAACCAACCTTGATTATTTAATAAATAATTTTCAAGAACAATTGTACTGATATAACCTTAATATTAGGTAGTAATATCTAATCACAGGGATTTTTTTACTTTAATAAAAACTATTTAGAAAATAAAATTCACTTTTCATAATTTTGAGCCTTCAAAGCACTATGTAGATAAAGGTATACAAAAACAAAATGTTTACACTTCACACATTTTCAAGGGATTATGGGAATTTCCTACCAAATTTTACGGGATTTCACCAGCTATTATGTGAAATTTCTTTCCTTACACAATCTACAAAAACCAAATACTGAATTCCTGAAAATAAAGATGCCGGCATTCTAGTCTACTTTGTATAAGTATACTAATGTCTATTTTATAGAACATACGCTTACCTGGTGAATTCAACATTAAAACTTTGTGACTTATCAGGTCATAGTTTATATGAATTATGTAGCAAAACAGTGAAATAATTTAGCTCCAAAAGTATATGGGAAGAATTTACAATTTCCAAATAAAGAATTGTGTCATCTAGCCCTGGCCAATGTGGCTCAGTTGTTTGAGCATTGATCCATGCACCAAAAGGTCACTGGTTTGACTCCCATCAGGGCACATACCCAGGTTGTGGGTTTCATCCCCAGTTGGGGTGTGCACAGGAGGCAACCAATGGATATTTCTCTCCCTCTCTCTCTCTTCCTCTCCCTTCCTCTCTCACTAAAATCAATGAAAACATATTTTTTAAGTTCATAAGAATTACGTAATTTTGAACAATGAAATCCTTCTATAGATGATGAAGAAATTTATTTCACCTTGATCCTTTGAATGTTGGAACATATTGCAATTGTTAATCTATTAATTCTACATAGATTTATTGGCCATCTGTTATGTGCACACTAGGCTGTCTCCTTTGCTCATTTGGGTATTTTGTTTTCAGGACATATTCTCAAGAGAGGAAGGATAACATTTAATATCACTATTTCTTCATCTACCTATTAAACATTTACAGGATTCTAGTTACAATTCTATCTAATAAAAGGGCACCTTGTGTTAACTTGAAAACTTAGTTATAAGTTGCCCACAACCTCATTAAATAGTCCCCCTTTTTAATTGAAACATTATAATTCTAAGGAATATTTTTCTCACATTGAACAGAAATGTAAGCCTGAGAAAGAGAGAGAGAGGTTGATTTTTTAAATAAAAATTTGGCTCACACAGTCATGGAGGCTGTTTAGTCTCATGATCTACAGTCAGCAAGCTGGATGCGCAGGAGAGCCAGCGGTATAGCTCCACTCCACGTCCAAAGGCCTGGGAACCAGCAGAACCAATGGTATAAGTTTTCCTCTGGATCCAAGCGTGAAGGCAGGAGAAACCTATGCTTCAACTCAAAACAGTCAGGCAGAGAAAGAGAATTTTGATTTGCATCTCTCAGATGATTAGTGACTTTGAACATTTTTTTCATATGTCTCTTGGCCCTCTGTATGTACACTTTGGAGAAGTGTCTATTTAGGTCTAGTGCCCATTTTTAAATTAGATTGTTTACCTTCCTTTTGTTAAGTTCCATGAGTTCCGTATATATTTTGGATATTAACCTCTTAATGGATGTATCATTGGAAAATATGTTCTCCCATGCAGTGGTTTCTCTTGTTATTTTGTTGGTGGTTTATTTCTTTTAAAAAATATATACTTTATTGATTTTTTACAGAGAGGAAGAGAGGGGGATAGAGAGTTAGAAACATTGATGAGAGAGAACCATTGATCAGCTGCCTCTTGCACACACACTACTGGTATATGCCTGCAACCAAGGTACATGCCCTTGACCGGAATTGAACCTGGGACCTTTCAGTCGGCAGGCCGATGCTCTATCCACTGAGCCCAACTGGTTCCTGCATGTTGATGGTTTCTTTTGCTATGCAGAAACTTTTATTTTGATGTAGTTTTATTTATTTATTTTCTCCTTTGTTTTAATTATCCTAGGAGATGTGTTAGTAAACATATTGCTATGAGAGATGTCTGAAATTTTTGCTACCTGTGGTTTCTTCTAGGGCTTTATGGTTTCATGTCTTACATTTCAGTCCTTTATCCATTTTGAGTTTATTTTTTTATATGGTAAGTTGGTGGTCTAGTTTCATGTTTTTGCATGTATCTGTCCAATTTTCCCAACACTATTTATTGAAGAAACTTCCCCCTTGTATGCTCTTGGCTCCTCTGTCAAATATTAATTGAGTATAACAGCTTGGGTTGATGTCTGGATTCTCTGTTCTGTTCCATTGATATATATGCCTGTTTTTGTGCCAGTACCAGGCTGTTTTGAGCACAGTGGCTTTGTAGTATAAATAGATAAGTGGCATTGTGATTCCTCTAACTTTGTTCTTCTTTCTCAAGATTGCTGCAGCTTATCCAGTCATTTTTGGTTCCATATATATTTTGAAGTGTTTGTTCTAGGTCTGTGAAATATGCCATTGGTATTGCAATGGAGATTGCATTGAATCTATAAATTGCCTTGGGTAGTATGGACATTTTAATGATGTTGATTCTACCAATTCATGAACATAGTATATTCTTCCACTTGTTTATATATTCCTCTATCATTTTTCCCAATGTCTTGTAATTTTCAGAGTACAGGTTTTTTACCTCCTTGTTTAATTTTATTCCTAAGTATCTTAATTTTTTGTGGCCATGGTAAATGAGGTTGTGTGCTGGTTTGGTTTTTTGTTTGTTTTTTTGTTTGTTTTTTGTTTTGTTTGTAGTTTCTCTTTCTGAGAGTTCATTCATTATTGGTATAAAAATGCCATTGATTTTTAGGTGTTAATTTTGTATCCTGCTATGTTTCCAAATTCATTTACTAAATGTAATAGTTTTTTGATGGAGTCTTTAGGGTTTTCTATGTATACTATCATGTCATATGCGAATAATGAGAGTTTTACTTCCTCCTTTCCAATTTGGATTCCTTTTATTTCTTCTTCTTGTCTGATCACTATGGCTAGGACTTCCAGTACTATGCTGAACAAATGTGATAAAAGACAGCATCCCTATCTTGTTCCTGTTCTTAGGGGAAATGATTTTAGTTTTTGCCCATTGAGTATGATGTTGGCTACATGTTTGTCATATATGGGTTTTTTTTTATGTTGACATATGATCCCTCTATTCCCACTTTGTGTTGAACATTACTTTAAGTGTTTACCTCAGAAAAAAATGGTAAACTCCAAACGTAGTTAGGAAATTATAGCTGTAAGTCATATATCTGATGATTGCTTTGGCCAGATGGTTCTGCAATCATAGTGAAAGCGTTTGGTTCTAGATATTTAGTGGAAGAGGTAAGAGGAGTTTTCATATAGAGAGGAGTGTACGGTATAAGAAAGAGTGAGGTACACAATGATGCCACGAGAATAGAGCTACTAACTGAGGCAGAAAAGATTATGGCAGCTACATCACTCGGGGTGAGGATAGTAGGACAAATTGGAAAGTCAGTTTTAGAAATACTAACTTTGAGAAGCCTATTCAAAATACAAGTGATGATAGTTTTCTGGAAAAATAATTTTTATATGGCTGGAGAAATAAATTTGAGGCAATCAGACCAAATATATATTTTTAACTCATGAAACTAACAAAACCACCAAAAGACTAAAGATAGACACATTTTAAAAAAAGAAAATTTTAACCACGTATATAAACAAATTTATCTGTGTTTATTAAAGACAAATCATATGAGTTAGAGAAGTTTATAATATTCTACCTTGTAAAAAAATTCCTCCATGCATAGACCTCAGATAAACTCAACTAACTTAAAAATACCCAAATTAATTTAACTTACTCTTAAATTCTTTTGGAACTAAAAATAATTTAGCTCATTATTGCAAAAGTTGAGCAGCATTTGGTTGTATTGAATCCTCAAGGCAGTTTGGTTGAGGAAACAATAAAATGACCTTAATCTGGGAACAGAATAATTTCTAAAAGAAGCCGGGCTCACAAATTATATTCAAGCCATGAGATTTTAATAATGTTGCCTCATCAGACTTATCTGTTTCATGTTGTTTTATAATGAGTATGTTTAACTTTTATTATAACAAAATTAGAATATGTTGAGTGGAATGTCAGGATAATAAATCTGTTTACATGAATCCAGTTTATCTAGATGCTATTGATTTTGTTTTCTGTATCTGCTCCAAACATTTCCTGTAACTACTTTAAAGCTCAACAATCAATTTTATCCTATGCATAAAACATGTGTAAAGCAAAGTAAATAGGAAATACTTATTCTTTTCAGCATTTACAGTCCTGCCTACTTAGCAGTATCTTATAATCAGTAACATATTTTCATGTGATTGATAGTACTCTATCTAGAAAATGATCATGCTGAGTCTGGTCATACAATTTTGAACATTCTATCTTTATTGCTGAGCTAGCTCTACTCATGCAAATAATAGGGTGAGCTATTTCCACAATTCTATTAAAGATTAAATAGCTGCATTATTTACAACAGCTAAGATCTGGAAACAGCCCAGGTGCCCATCAGTAGGTGAGTGGATAAAAAAGTGGTGATGCATTTACACCATGGAATACTATGCAGCAGTAAAAAGACAGCTCTCTTACCCTTTGCAACAGCATGAATGGACCTGGAGATTATTATGCTAAGCAAAATAAGCCAGTCTGAGAAATATTATGCAATCTCACTGATCTGTGGAATTGAATGAACAGAATAAACTAACAAACAAAATGGGTCCAGAGGCATGGATGCATGGAATAGACCGATAGATCTTAGAAAGGAATGGCTGCGGGGGGTGGGAGGTAGGAAGAGATTAGTCAAAGAACAGATATGTATAATGCATAGTGCATGGACACAGACATTAGTGTGATGAAGGTCTGGGGTGGAGAGGGTCTGGGTGGAAAGGGCAAAGGAGGGGAAATGTATTGCTTTCAACAATAATTTCAACAATATTCTCCCTTTTTCCCCCCCATTGACCCCTTCTAGCCCACTCCCACCCCACCCCAGGCCTCCACCACCCCATTGCCTGTGTCTATGAGTTATTCATACATGCATACAGGTTCTTTGGTTGATCTTTTCCCACCCACCCACTCTTCCCGCCTTCCCTCTGAGATTCATATGTCCATTTTAAAAAGATTACAGTAGGACCTACCCTTTATTGATCATGTTTCTAAGTCAGCACCAAATTTCTAGTTTGAAATGCATTTCCTCTAAATTTTAAATATTCCTGGTAACTCTTTCTCACTTTTGACTTCCTCATCTTTGATAGCTCCACATCTTTGATAGCTCACTCATCTTTGATAGATCCTTATCCTTCCCCAACATTTGCATCCTCTCTATCCATGTCTACTTGTATGACCAGAAGAATTATCACATCATGCAATTTACTCTCATTTTCCTTGTTTGTCTTGACAAGTCTAAGACAGAAGGCTGAGTCTCTGGAGTTGTCTCACACCCAGAAAGCCATGCCCATGAAGTTCTGTATATTACTTATTCTGAACCCATCTCCCATCCTTCTTAAGTACCATTCTAGAGGGCAACCTCTGGAATGCACAATCAGCCATAGGCACATTTCTCTATGTCTCTACCAGTTCTCTGCCAGTTCCCCACATGTTCTTTCTTTGCTGAAATCTAGCCCTCCCATGACAATCGGCACTCCTCTGGAGCTTTGTCAAATTGTGGTTGTCTCTCACACATGCTGTGTTCTGTAGGTCTTTTTTGCTTTTCATTTCCACCTCTAGACAGTGGTTCTCTTCTTGTGTAGATGTTGTTTATTTCTGATTAAAAGAAAAATGTACATTGAAAATAATTTAGAATACTGAGAAAAACATAATCAGGAAAACAAAAACTATTTATCATCCAAGTAGCCAGAAATACACACTATTAACACTTCGGTGTTTTTAATTTATTTTATTCTATAAATATATACATTAATATAAGTGTTTTATTTCTAAGACTGTACTGTCTCTAGAATTTTAAAATTTATGCGGCCATTTTATTTAATTTTCTATCTGTATTCATAAAAGTGATAAATCTGGTGTCTGTGCAGCTGTGTACAAGAACTGGCTTGTGCTATCTTCTGAGAATTGCTGTCTGCATATCTTCCCAACTTTGCTCTCCATGATGTGATGTGTTAGTTTGAAATCAGCCATGGCAGGAATATCTATGCCTTAAAAATAAGCACTTGCTAAAAATCAGGGCTTTTTTATTTTCTCTTAAATTCTAGAGAGCTAGCTTACCAACATGCTACTAGGCTTGGATGAATAGAGCATGCTACTATCAAAATAAAAGATGAGCCCAGCCCATGTGGCTCAGTGGTTGAGCATTGACCTATGAACCAGGAGGTCATGGTTTGATTCCCTGTCAGGGCACATGCCCTGTAAGGGGTGTGCAGGAGCCATCCAATCAATAATTATCTCTTATCATTGATGTTTCTATCTCTCTTTCTCTCTCTGAAATAAATAAAAACATGTTAACAATAAATAGATAAACAATGATCAATTTTGATATTCTGGAAACTTTTATATACAACCTGTATTATCTGTTCCTTGATGTAGAGAAACTGGACCTATCATGCATTGCTGGTGGGAATGTAAAGTTGAATAGCCCCTCGGGATGATAGTATGGTATGTAAAAAAGTACTTACTGAATTTTTCCCAGAGAAATGAAAACATATAGATATGCATGAAAACCTGTACATAGATGTTAATAGCAGTTTTATTTGTGAAAGCTCTAAACTGGAAGCAGCTCAAACATCCTTCAATAATGAAGGGTTAAACAAACTGTGGTGTATCCATAATATGGCATATCATACAACAATAAAATAATACATTATTGTCACACACAATAATATGGATATATTTCGAAAGAATTATCTTGGGACTCTTTCCCCTCCCCACATGGGAGTCTGTGCTTGTTTCTCAGTAAATTTCCACCTTTTGCTATTAAAAAAAAATTATCTTGAGTGAAAAAAGCCAATCTCTAAAATGTACATAATGTTTGATTCTATTTATATAACACCAGTAGCCCATTGCACGAAATCGAATGCAGTAGGATACTCCTTGCTTCTGCTTCTGGGAGCTGGGAGGGACCCCTGAGAATTCCGAGGGAGGGAGCCACATACCTTCCATGGGAGGTGGGCCTGCCATCTCCTCTCCCAGCCTGTGCTCAGCCCTGGAGGCTGCAGGCCGGGGCATCACTGTGGCGACAAAGCAAGTGTCCCACCAGGCCGCGCATGCTGCCGCTCTCAGCAGCAGACCCTCCAGGACTGCGGGACTCTGGCAAGCCTGAGGGGACTGGGACTGCCATTTTGTGGCGATGGGCACTGCCATCTTTGTGACAGAGTGACAGTTAATTTGCATATTACCCTTTTATTAGATAGGATTATGGAAATAATATAGTTGTAGAGAAAGAGAACTGATTAGTGGTCCAAAATAAGAAAGTATTTTGCTTGCCCTGGTGCCTCTCTGTGCATCCCAATGTCCTCTTCTTACAAAGAACACCAGTCAGCTTGGATTAGAGTCCATTCGAAGGCCACTTTTTAATGTAACCACTTATTCAAGTCTTTTTCTTTTTTTCTTTTTTTAAAGAAACCTGCTATATTTACAAAGATTTTTCTGTGCTTTTTGTTACTGATAATAATATTTTGTTAAGACTGCCATAACAAAATACCACATCCTGGGTGGCTTACACAACAGAAATTTATTTTCTCACATTTCTGGAGGCTGGAAGTCTAAGATCAAGTTTTGATTTCCTGTGAGGTCTCCCTCCTTGGTTTGCAGATGGCACCTTCTCACGGTGCCCTCACACCGTTTTTCTTCTGTGTGTGCTTGACCTCGTGTCTCTCTGTGCATCCAAATGTCCTCCTCTTATAAAGGACACCAGTCAGATTGGATTAGAGTCCGTTCTAGGAGCCACTTGTTAACGTAACCACCTCTTCAAGTCCTTTTCTCCAGGACGGTTACAATCTGAGCCACTGGAGTTCAGAGTCTCAGCATATGAATTTGGGGGAGGACATAACTTAGACCATAGCACTCATGAAACCATAGAAGAAGCTTTCTCATTTCTTTCTTTTCTTGCTTGATTGCTGCTTATAAGAAAACCTTGAAGTTGCCTCTTTAAGAAAAAAATTATATTCGTGCTATTTTTCTTTTCTACTCAGTAAGATAACTTAAGATTATAGGTGAAAGTCTGGCTAATAGTGGAGCAGTTTGGACATCTCTTGAGCCATCCATCCTCTCAGAGAAGCTGACATTCACCCCAGAAGTCAGCGTTGTGTGGATCCTCTCAGTGCACTGCGGGGGACGTCCACAGCGCAGATGTCTGGCACTCACATCTCCTTACGTCTCAGGTTCCAGGGAGAAATCAGTCCTGCAGATGCTCTGCCTCTGCATCTTTGTCTTGTTCTGCAGGATGCTTTTTGTATGCCTCATGTTGGAAGAGGAAAAACTGGCCCCCTTCTAATATTTTCCAACAAACAGAATGTGTGTGCATCTCATTTAGCTGGCCTTGGTCAAATTTTCTTCTTAGAAATCAATGTGCCTAGTTCCCAGGTCAACCCCCCATCTCCCACTGGAAATACATCATTCTTTTGTCTTCCGTCTTTTCTGTTAGAATAATTGAATACTTCCTCCTGCAATGATATAGGCACCATTAGGCCCACCAACTCTAACCTCACCATCCCTGCCCATCTGCTTTCTAGGAACACTGTTTCTGTATGTACATTCAACAAGAGTGATTAGGTAAAGGCATACATTTATTCTAATCACCTTACAAATCTCCACTTACAATTTTATTATTATCTCTCAATCCTTAAAGTTGTATATTTCTAAAATACCGCTGGTGAAAAGATGTTTCTTGAAGTGTCAGATCATTTATAATACAGTTTCCTTATAGCTTTATAGCCATCTATCAACAAACATTTTTGAGTATTTACTATCTGGCAGTGATTTTCTAGGTACTGACAGGTGCTGACTATATAAATAGAAATATCTTTTAATATCCTTTGTCCACAATGCAGCTGCTATTTTTTTGTATTCTGTGACATGATTTATAGTGAGAAGGGGAAATTGTTAAGCACTTAAGAAGCATTCTAATTGACAAATTATTTTGACATATTGTCATTCCATTTTAATATTAGAGAAGATGTGCTTTTTTGCACTGTGATTTATAACCCCCTTCTACACACACACACACACACACATGCACACACGCACACTCACACACCTACATACAAAATATGGGAAAATAGTCATGCTTCTTCTGTGAAGAACATAGAGACCACTATTCTCGTTTCAACTCTTCAAGGCCTTTAACCTAATGGTCATTTCATGTTGTTTTGTATAAACAACATTAATATTTATAGAAATTCTAATTTCATTCAAACTTCTTTCCTTTTTATTTTAATTGGAAAAACTGATGTTTCTTTTCCTTATTTATCACCAAGAATGGTTTGATTTTGCAGAATCATCTCATACATGCAGCAACAGCAAGCATTTAGATATATCTAGAGTTTTAACAGAGTGCAATACAGAAATCTAAAACAGACATTAAGAAAACTTCTAGTAATATGACGTTAGAACCATCTGTTACAAAAAGTGAACTATTGGTGTTTTCCTCTGGATGTTTACCATTGCTGGGTATGATCGTCTTTATTTGAAATTAGAAGTGTTTTTCCTACATATAAAGAAAGCTTATGAGCATTATTATTTTAGGAATAAATATATACATAGAAATAGTCTGTGATCTAGAACATGCAGTTCAATTTACATTTCAATTAATGATTCTATGAAAACATGCAGTCTTGTAGTTTGTAACTATGTCAAATTCAAGGCCAAACTGAACAATAGACTCCAAAGAGTCAAATGTCTTACATTTGTCAACAAATGTCAGCTTGAATTTGGGGCAATATAGGAGGCTGTGCCTGAAGATTAATTAAGCCAGTTATAGTCAGTGTTCTGTTGTTGTTGTTTCTCAGAAACAATGACATATTAAACAATGAGCAGGTCCCTCCCACCTCTCTCATTTCTTTGATTTATATTATTATAATTTTCTCCTTTCTTAGTGTACTTACATTATTAGAAACAGATTTAACTTATGATTCTTCCCCATATATATATATAGATTAATTAGGTCACACTGACACTGGGGTGGGGAAGTATGGGGGGGGGACCACATTTTTTAACATAGATGAAGCAATAAAAAATCTGTGATTCAGAATATTCTAAACATTATTTTTCACAAACATTTTCATTCAAAAAGAAAATCTTTTTTCTTTATATCCTGCAATTCTAAAAATTTTGATTGTGAGAGTTCTCAAAATGTTATCTAGTTTAAATTCAACCAAATGCCATCAACTGTTAATAAAGACATTTGTCCGTTTTCTTTTGCGTCTTCCATTATTGAACAAGAACTATCATCTATCTACTCCTTACCACCGAGCAAATACTTCAGATTTGACTGAAGTAGGAAAGCCTACACCAAGAGCTATTATTAGTAGTCCATAAGTGGGTCTGTTAATACCAGTTTATAGACCTGTAAAAGGTAAAAGAGGAATATTAAACATTTTGAAAACTTATTTGAGCAAATAATCCATTCCAAATGTGCAGGGCCAGACTGGAAGTATTAGGAGAGCTCCATAAACAGAGGAGCCAGAGGAAAGCCTTATATGGAAAAAGTGCAGGAGCGAAGAGGGGAAGTGATTTGAATGGCTGCTTGTCCTTGGCTTCTGGTTTTGTAACACTGAGGCACTTGGAGGTGAGGGTTTGCACTGCTCACAGACAGGCCGCCATAGCATCAGAGCCTCCTTATTTCAATAACGTGAACCCTAAACTTCTGACAGGAAGCTTAATTCCTACAGTTCTGCCTTCAGGTTCTAAGCTCCGAACGGCACTGCTGCCAACACAGGTGGCACAGCTGAGTTTAATCGGTAAAGTTTTCTTTTCCTGAATGTGGGCAAGAAAAATCCGCATGGAGGTTATTTCGAGGGCAATATCAGAATACTGTACATGGCTTATATTTTTGTAGTTCTATTTAGGAAATGTGTTTTTGAAATATATATCTAGTTTAGATTTAAAAAAATACAACTAAACAAATATTGTAACCCTATGCCACAGTACTGTAAAATCCTTGCATTTTTTAAAAATATACATGTGAGTTCATGTTTCAGATATTGCCAGTGTAACCCAAAAGTCTGCTACTTGGAACAATGGCTAAATGTAAAGCTTTCTATTTGATTCTTGTTATTGCTTAATGATTAAAGATTTGATTACTCTTATTCATTTTATAAATAAAAGATAAACTATGAAATACATTGCACTTAATTTTATAAAACCTAAACATCAACTGCTTATGAAAGTCTGTACTCTTCTAATGCATTATCAATTGTTTCATTAATAACTCACCTTTATAAAAAGGTGCATTTAACTTAGCTTCATAGAACTAGTGATAAATAACTGACCTTTATATTCATACTAGAGGCCCAGTGCATAAAAATCCAGGAGCCCTCAGGGACAGGAGGTGACCCGGTGATGAGGGGAAGGCGATGTTCCCATCACACCTCTGCTGTTGCCACTGCCAGTAATGCAAGCCTTGGCCGGCCCTGGTTACCTGAGACTTGGGTGGCCCTGGGCAGCTGGGCAGTCGCCATCTGAGGCTTGCCTAGGCCTCAGGCCAGCCCTGGGCAGCTGGGGGCTGAAGGGAATGGGGGATTCTAGAGGCAGGCATATAGAGTGGCCAGACCCAGCCTGGGGGTGGGCCCACCCATGCCATGTGCCTGCTGCCCCAGTGGGGCTCAGAGGACTGGGTGCTGCAGTCTTGTGGCTGTGGGCACCGCCATTTTTGAGGGTGTGGAAGTCAACTAGCATATTCCTTACTTATTGGCTGTGGGTGCTGCCATCTTTGTGAGGGAGTGATGGTTAATTAGCATATTCCCTCTTTATTAGATAGAATTCTTGTATCTCCGTGTGTGGTAGCAGAGATGCCCAGGATATCCATAGTGTGGCAGATATTAGCCAGTATGTTTTACTGAGAAAACCTAAAAGATCATTAGTTAGGTATATGAGTTAAGAATTTGTGAATAAAGGACCTTCTGTTGAAAGCTTTATATATACTTTTATATGGATTAAATGCCATCACATGTATGCTGAAATAGTTTTGGGATACAGACATGCATAACTATCATTCTCCTTAGTTCGTGGACCTTTGTGTTTGTTTGTGAAACCATCACAACAAACTTAAAATTGTAATGTCTATGAGTACTATTTTGCAGGCAAGGAAACTGAATCTTAGTCTAAGAGGTGGAGCAACTTGGCTCATTTCTTTGATTACTGCATTCATCTTAAACATCTAAAAAATGCATTGGGGCCCTGGCTGAGTGGCTCCATTGGTTGGAGCATTGTCCTGCACAACAAAAGGTTGTGGGTTTGATTCCCTGTCAGGGCACATACCTAGGCACAATCTCTCTCCTTCTTCTCCCTTTCTGTGCGGGAAAATGCCCACCGCAACATATGAGTGAAATCATAGGGTTCTTGAACTTTACCATCTGACTTATTTCACTTAGCATGATACTCTGAAGAGTCATCCATGTTGTTGCAAATGGCAGTATTTCATATTTTTATTCAATTGCACATATATACCACAATTTTTTTATCCATCCATCCATCGATGACCACTTAGATTGTTTTCATGTCTTGGCCACAGAGAATAATGCTGCAATGAACATAGGGACATGTATCTCTACATATAAGTGTTTTCAAATTTTTAGATAGATACCCAGAAGACAGATTGCTGGGTCATGTGGTGGTTCTATTCTTAATTTTTTGAACAATCTACATACTGTTTGACACAGTGACTGCACCAGTTTACATTCTCAGCAGCAACGAATGAGGGTTTTATTTCCTCTACATCATCTCCAACACTTATTATTGCTTGTCTTATTATATTCATTCTAACAGGTGGGAGGTAGAATCTCATGGTGGTTTTAATTTTCTTTTCTCGTATACATTTGGAAGTATATATATTTGTGTTTACATAAATATCCTTCAATTATGGAAATCACAATTTAAAATGGGAGTGAAACAACCAATTTTGGAAATGTATATGAGCTCTAGATATATAAAAATAAAAATTTGCATTTTTAATTTTCCAATTAAACTACCTTGCCATCAGGTAGTCTTAGGTCTGTGGTTTTCACTTGTGTTCTACTTTTGTACATTTATATCTGAAAGAATTTATTTGCTGATCATTTAATTAGGAGATAATTTTGATGAAAGAATTTATATAATCAGTGACTTATTTTTAGAATGTAAGTATTATCTTCTCTCTCCTTTCGGTACACATAGGTACAGGCCACATGGATTACTAAGCAAAATTTTCAGAAAATATATAATATTTTGTATTTTCTCATCATACATAGCATACCTTTTAAATTCTGATTAATAAATTATCTTTCTTATAAATCTGTTAACTTTTTCTTATAAGTAAAATTTATCCAGGGAATTATTCTCCTATTCATTTGGAACTACTTATACACATAGGCATAACTCTAAGCCTACTACTTACTGACCATAAACTATAACATGATTTTTTTAAATAACAAATAGTTCATAATTTTATAAATTTCCTCTTTCATAAACAAAAGTTCAGAAAAATATTATATCGTATGTACCTATTTTATTAATCAACATCACAAATATGTGTCATATATTATTTAATGTCCTGGTTTGTGACAGTCTTTAAGACAATCAGTTAATTGATTTTTAAATGAATTTGAAAGCCCCATTTGATAGTTATGGATTCAATAATGGTAACATTCTTTAAAACATACAAAAAAACCCTTAGATTTAAATCTCAGTTTAAACAGAATGAAAATCCCCATAGCTTAATGAAAATAAACTTGGATGCAAGCTTTAGCCTTCGGGTGGAAATCTGCCAAAAAAGCTTTCACTAGATAACAGTCACTGTAATTAGGATAACAACTGACAATGGCTTAAACATGACCCCTACACACACCCTTTTAGAAACACAATGCAATTAAACAATGACAGGGTTATGGGGATGAGTGTGAGAAGCCAGGGTGACAAGGAGAAGGAAAGCAAGACCATCAGACCTACTGGAACTAGTAGATAGTTAATTGTGTCCTTGAATTGACAAGGTTGTTTTAAATGTGACATATTTGTCACCCTTTTTTATATTTTCTAACTTTAGAAAGCTTTTCAATAAGTTGATTTGAAATTGAGGCATTAATGGTGTTTTGATAGGTGGCCCCTTCCTTTATATTTATTTGGTTTACATTATTCTAGATTAGGAATCAATTGAAATGTTTAACTATTTAGTAGAAGATGTTTTATCAACTTAATAAGTAGATGTAAGTTATTTCCTTACTAAATTCAACACATATTCACTATACATGTATGCACATACTCTTTATATAAAGTATGTGTGAGTGTATCATATAATTACATACATATATATGTATGTATATATATGTATATACACACATATGTTATTAGTATGTATAACATATATATACACACATATATTATTAGTATAGCCAAACATGTATTTTACTTGGTAACTGGAATAAGTGTAGGAAGTGAATAATCGGACATAAAAATTGTATATTAGCAGAAATACAAATGCTAGGCCAAGCCCATAAAAATAATTTTAGCAGTTAGCTGTTTAACTGCTTGTTACTTATTCAAGACTCCAAAACTGAATCATTGGTGTTTCTGAGAATAAACAGCTTTGCTGTGCTCTAGAATTGTGTCTTGAATTGCACTTCAATAACCAGATTATATAGTAAAACCTCGATATATTGAACTAATTCAGGCTGTCAGTTAAAGCCGAAAGTCAGTTATAAAATAAGCAGATTTTCCAAATGTGTACGTTAAAAAATTGACAAATTCATTAGTTTACCTGTTTTCACTTATGTAGACACATTTGTGTAATTAAAATTATGTATAAAAATATGTAAGTTGACTTTCACAGCAAAGTTTTCTATATGAATTACCGTACCTTTACATTTATACTGAGTAGGTCTAGTAAATACATGCATTCTCCAGTCACCACCAGTAAACAAATGCACACGGCCGGGGTGTGGCTTAGTGCTCTTGGGGACATTAGTCACACGCTTAAAACCGCTGCAGAAAATCCTACCCCTGACAACAGAGCCAATTACCCCAGGAGATGCAATATGATAACGTGCTAATCATTCGACACACGTTGTTTACAAGCGGTGACTCTTGGATTTAAATATGTAGACAATGGTTGTAGACATGTAATATTTATTCATGTTGGTGAAATGAATACAGTGTGGGGGGGTTTCCAACCTATGACCTATTTGCTAAGATTAAAAAAAAAATAATGGTGCATGAAGAACCAAAAAATAACCTGTTAATTTAATTATAAGCAAAATTTGGTCAAAAGAATTTTAAGAATGATGTTGTTAATTTTCACATAATACATATGGATTAGAAGTTTTATCTGTTAAATCTGATGTTAAATTGAGGTCCACAAAATTGAGGGTTTACTATACCTACTATCTATCAAACATTTCCTAGAGGAAGTTAGCTTTGTTCCAATGTCGCTGTGAAATAGGAAACTAGAGTGTAAAAGTAAAGATTGGAATCAATGTCCTTAGTGAGAAGAGTCAAATCGCTCAAAAAGTGTAGTTGGTACGATTAAGACTCTACCATTTTGATGCCCTTGCTAAAATAAATTAATAATATCAAGGAAAAGAAAGAATGGAGTTTCTAAAGAAGAGATATAATTGAATTCCACCTTCTCTTTTAGACTTTAGTAATTATAACATTGTTTCATTCTGCAACTGTGTAACCTCATAAACTGTTTTCCATCTTTATGTCTTTTCATATTCCATGCATGCTCTTCCAATACAATCCTGTCTCCTGACATTCTGTACTTATCAATTTAGAATTAGAATCTCCTATACAAAAAAAAAATGTTTCTCTAATTAATTTAATTTAAAAATATTTCTATTGATTTCAGAGAGGATGGGAGAGGGAGAGAGAGATAGAAACATCAATGATGAGAGAGAATCATTGATCATCTGACTCCTGCACGCCCCTTACTGGGGATAGAGCCCGCAACCTGGGAATGTGCCCTTGACTGGAATCAAACCTGAGATCCTTCAGGCCACAGGTTGATGCTCTATCCACTGAGCCAAACCAGCTGGGGCTCTCCAATTAATTTTACATCATTCTGATCATTTATTATATTTATCATTCACATTCCATGCTATTTTACATGTACTAATATTATTTATTACTTACTCCTAAAATTACAAAATCATTTGCATCATCAAAGAATTGTTCTATTGTTTTATATAATTTAAAACACATGCTTATTTATAATAATGTAGTTTTATTAAATAAAGGCACTGCATTTATAAGCAAAATTTTATTTCCCTTATAAATGTTAGAATATATTCTACCATAATAGTTGCAAAATTTTTGTGATGGTCAGCTTTTAGAGAATTTAAGGACAATCATTTTTAATGCAGAAGTTCTTGTCCAACTTCAAAATAGAAAGAATGATTCTGAAAATTGAACTTAAACATACTAAAAATAGGAGTACAAACACTTCAGTTGATTAATTTTTTCGGGGAACATCTCAAACAGCTTTCTCTTAGTATTGATATGTTTTTATACACTTGCAGGGAAAGCCCAGGTTAGAGCTGACATAGTTCTTCCTGGTTACAATAAGCAGACTAATTGGCCACAACTTCTCAGCAAAGGCAGCACCGCCCCCTAGGGATTAACTTGGGAACTGGTGAGTGTGCTTTCAGCTGTCACAATGAGGCGGCAACGCCTACAATCAATGGAAGTGTGCCACAGTTGCTAGATGTCCTACAATGAATGGTACAGTCAAAGATAAGTGTGTTTTTAAAATCCCACACCAACACATGAACTTGGAATATCTCACTGAACATTAATGTAGATGAAAAACTTGCTCATAATTGCGTCCACCTAGAACCTATCTCCATTTTACATATAAATGCAAAGATTTCCTGCTCAATTTTAATCACTAAATTTTCTAAGAACGGGAACTACCATTTAATTTTTGTATTGTATTGTATTGTATTGTATTGTATTGTATTGTATTGTATTGTGTTGTATTGTATTCTGTTTGGACATTTACCAGGAATTATCCAACATTTTAGAAAATCGCATTACCACCCACACTAACTCTATAGCTGAGCTGCAATAAAATAGACCTGTATCAATCTGCCTTAGCAGCTATCACATTCTTATGACTCCGTTCATCATTATAAACATCTAATGATTCATTGTGTTGTCATGCCTGAACATTAACAACACACATATTAATTTATCACAAACAATTTTTCCCTTTATATTACCCCAGTATGATAGCATTTAATTATGCATGCATGTAGGTTATGTTGTCTATAAATATTATTTCAGGAGAGTAAAGCAAGCACTACAAAATGTGTGTGATATTAGCAAGACATTGGCTCTAATAAGGTCTAGTGCCACTGGGTATAATTGGAGCTTGTGTGTCAATGTTTCGCCTTCTCAGGTATTCCTTTTCTAATACGGGGTAACCTGGGAAGTTCAGGACTCGTGTGGTGGGTAAAGTGAATAGGAAAACAAGACAGGGATCATTATGCCTGGTGGTTTCTAGGGGAAACGTGGGTATAAGTTCAAATTGAGACTTAGGGGGTTGGTCTTCCAATGAGTTGGCAATGGTGGGCTCACTAGTCTTGGGGGAAGACAGACAGGCTTCATTGACAGGAGACAACAAGCTCTCTGGGTTTTCTATGCAGACCGGCAGCAGGAAGGAGCAGAGTGAACGGGCCATAAAAGTGATAGCCACTCTCTCTTCTACATTTTGTTGATGTTTTACATTTTCTATGATTTCCTGTTACAACCAGTTTTTCTTGCTCATTGTCTGTGTATTATCCATCTGTCTGGCTCTACATACTGCCGTAGTAGATAGTTTTGCTATTATATCTTCCAGTAATGTTCTCAATAAATATATTTTTCTAGTTGTATTATCCATATTTTAAATCCTAACTTTGGTGTTAGATGACTGGAACAAGTCTTCAAATACCTTTTTTTTAAAAAATGTGTGATTGGTGTACTTTCAAAGCCTCTTCATCTCAAAGACTATATGTTCCTTCAACTCCTACAAGACAACTCAAGTAAGTATAAAATTCTTACAGACCTTTTAGATGGATGCAGGTGTTTAAAACATGTCTCTTGGGGAAAGAAAATAGTGTGTATGTTTTCTCATTTGATTAATGACTTTAATTCTTTTAACTTGAGAATCAAACATGTTTTTAAAAATAAGATGTATCAGGATCTTTAAAATTCTACTGCTGTAATTTTACCTACCTTGTAATAATCCTTATGTTTCTAACATACCTTTAACCACATTCTCTTTTCCATTTGTCTCAGCCTTACCCTTGGGAATTTCTGTTCCTGATGGTTCTTCACTGATAAAGATCAATACATTTTCTAAATTTTATTTTGAAATTAGAGATAATTATTTCCTGGGAATTGCTTTTCCGGTGTCGAAGGATGCTTTCATGTCCTTGTTTGGGGCATTTTCCTTTGCCCTTTTATTTTTTCACTTCCTTGCCTCCACTGGATTCAAGGCAGTGTCCTTGGGGTTGCTGCCTTGGATATACAAATGCATAGATGTAAGCAGTTTCCGTTTCAGCTCCCAGTGTCTAAAGGGCTTGCAGAGCGTTCCTATACATATACCCCAGTGCTGACACCACAAAAGGCACAGTACATGAAAACCTCCTCTCCTCAGCGTGCACCACGCACAGAGCCACTTCTTGGGTGGGAATGTGCTACTTCAGTTTCCATGTCGTTCCTGCCGAGTAGTTTTCTGGAAAGAAAAAGAGTTGTATAAGTGATGAACAGCCCTCTAACTGCCTACAGAACCTCCATCGTGCACCAGAAGGATGGCTGCCAAGTTTTCTATTCAAAACAGGCCTCTGCTTATTCAAGAGCCAGACAGTGGCAAAGGCATAACGCGAAGTGCATTTTATATGGCCAAGTTGTCTCTGTTTTGCATATAAAATATGAGTGAACAACTGAATGACTATTTCCTTGCTATTCAATCAAATTGTAATTCTTAAAAAAAAAATCTATATGTTTGACAATAACTTCATTTTCAATGTAGTGAATTTGCTTGTTCTATGTTTTTATAGGGAATATGAGAACTTGAGGACAATGAGAAGAGAAGCTTGTAATATGGCATACCAGAGATTATGGGGTTTTGGGTATGGGTCATGGCTGCACATATTCTATCATCAAAGATGGAAGTTAATGATTTAGATTTTCACACATAAACGATGAGGTCTTATGAGAAGGTTTTTTTAGGGCAGTTTGGTCCATGGGCTGCACCAGAATAAAATGCTGACAATGAACTTGTGGAGTTGGAAGTCTTAGTAAATATATGTGACAGTTGAAGCGCTCGGGTGAAGGACAAAGGTCTTTGACATACACATCTTTAATTCATTAAGATGCGATTGGAAAGAGAAACAAGAGTAAGTTGTGTAATAAAATCTAAGAGAAAAGAGACCATCTGAAAGAACATATTTTCAACAAAGTCAAAAGCTGAAGAAAGGTTAAATAAGATGAACCCAAGAGGCCTGACCTTTTAAAATCTCAGTAATTCTTTAGAGACGAGTGTAAGAGGAATCATGGACTCTAAATCCATAATGCAGTGAGTTAATGAGTGAATAAGAAGGGAGATCATGACTGTGAAATGTGCTCATAAGAAATCGATCTTTGAAGGAGGAGGAAAATAGGGTAAAAGTTTAAAAGGGAATTGTCAGGAAGCTTTCTAGAAACAAAAATACACCTCGCAGCACAGAAAATCTCAATCTACAGTTGAACTTACTCAAAAGGTTGAAATGTGAGAAGACTAAATGTATTATTCTCAACGCCATAGTTCTTAGAAGAAACAAAGTCTGAGGTTGAATTGATTGGTTGCACTGAGTCTCGGCAGTGTTCCTGTTATTTAGGGATTAAGCTAAGAGATGTGTAACTATGAGAAGGCGGACGTGGCGACACAGTGCAGCGGTGAAGAGCATGGAGTCAGGTGCGAGACTGCCTGTTGGATCCTGGCTTGGCCACATACAAGTATTCTTGCCATGTGACCTTGGGAAAAGTTACTTACGCCTATCTTAACCTGCTGCAATTCCTCACCTTTGAAATGAGAAAAATGATTATACCTAACTCATCTTTTTGTTATTCTAAAATGAGTTAATATTATAAGTGTGGAGCAGAGTAAAAATTAAACATATGCATATTAAATTTATAAAAATGAAATATCAATCACACCTTTTACTTAGCCTATTAATCTGGCTTACAAACACAATTGGCTTTGATAATTTTCACCAAATTCAAGATTTTCAAGATGATTATTTACTTCAATGGTGAATAAAAGGTATAGCCATGGATACTGAAACCACTAATTATGTTTGCCAAATCAAAAACTCTTGAAAGAGTATTGGAAAGCAAAGACAGTTTTCTTGTTGTCAGCATAGCATTTTAAAGGTTTTGTTTTGAAATCATTTCAAACTGACAAGAAGGAATGAAGCTTACAAAAAAGGACAAATAATTTTTGTCCTGAATCTTTGACAGAAATTTGCCAATGTCATACCTAATGGACCTGGATACCTTGGTGCAGTTTTCTAATACACAACAACATTCTTCTACATAGACATCTACCAAAATGGAAGATTGACACTGAAATAGTACATTTCTTATTCTACCATCCTTTCTACCTCTATCAGTTGGCATTTGAAAGTGCTGTTTCTTCTCATATATTTGTTGACTTGTTTTATTTACACCAGTGCGGACTCATGGGTTATACACAGTTGTTACTATTATATATTCTAATGCTCAAAATTTCCTTAATTTGTCCAGTGAAGCTCCTTCAAGTTGGCTTTTAACATTTCCATCATTCTTAGATCACTATCTTACTTTCTAGCAGAATAGATTCTGAGATCATTTCGAGCCAGCCATTTCTCCAGGATGCTATTTCTCCAAGAAGCTCTAGTTTCTTTTAGTGAAGAAGATAGTTAAAAGCCAAGATCTGACACTGTGTGTGCTTACTGTCATTGGGCTCTTTTAGTGGACCAAGCCAGGAATACACACACACACACACACACACACACACACACACACACTATTTTTTTTCTGTATTGAAATACTAAAAATTATATATTCCCCCAATACCTCCCATTCAAATGCACCACAACAGGTTAACTACACTTTTTATCTCTCGATCTTCATTATTTCTCTGGCAGTAAGAAAACTAGCTCCCATTGTTCTGAATACATTTACCTGTGTAATCGATGTCTCCTATGAAACCAATCTCTTGACTGTACCAGGACACCACGCCAGGTGACCCCTTTCCTCACTTGGGCTTTACCTCCTGGCCAGCTCCCTTTCTCAGGCTTTAAACTGACAGGAAGGCCACCCACTGCTTCCCTGGAAACCTAATCCTCATCCTCTGAATTTTAGACTAAATTAAGGAACTCAACTACAGACTGATCCATTTGCCTCTCAGCATAACCATTATGGCTTGTCTCAGTTTCGATTCTTACAAGGGTATTTCTTGGATCACATGATCTCACACATCTAGAGGAAATAATGAACAACATAAACTGATTAACAAAAACAGACCCAGAGAAAGAGAAGCAGTGTTCAGATTCTCAAACCTCAGATGGAAGGTAGGGGAGGGTGGGGTTAAGGGGGAGAGATTAATCAAAGGACTTGTGTGCATACATATAAGTCTAACCAATGGTCATGGACAACAAGGAGGTGGGGGGCATATGTGGGGAGAGGTTTGGGATGGGAGAGGTTTGAGGGACGAGGACAGTTATGTGATACCATAATCAATAAAATAATAATAAAATAAAAAAGCTAAAGGAAGAATGAAGAAGGATGAAAAAAAGAGCAGGAAGGTAAGTAGGAAGCACAATTAATATACTTTCAATGTGGGTTTCAAGTTCAACAAGTAAAATGTCAAGAATGTATCTACCATTAAGATATTACACATTAAAGCTAAATAGCGATTTTACTAGATGAAACAGTCAAAATGCCAGGACAGAACAGAACAAAATATCGAAAGTGCACAATGTAATAATATGCATTTGATCTTATATAAAGAATCTATTGCCTATATAATTCATAATGATAAGTACCTGCAGTCACACTACATTTGTTATGCTTGTCTTTTCACTCAAGTAACTGAATCAATACCTGGATAATTAGCAACTTTGAAGTTAATACATGTATTTATCTCAAGTGAGGAAGATAATTTGCAGGAGATAACTGTTTCTAGCATTCTCTTAGTTTCATTTTCTAAATCATCCCAGCACTGTGAAAGAAATTTCTTTGATCGATCTTACCCAGCTCTGAACTCACTATAAATAAATTATTGAGTCTTCCCATCTCTATAAAGTATCAAAGAGCTCTTGGGCAAGATGCATTTTTAAAATTTCAAAAAAAAAATCAATTTCTTTTCATGACAGATTATTAATAACTCCCACCCTTCCTTTTCCGGTGTACACCAGGAAGTGAGAAAAGGGTTGACAGAATGGTGCCAGGTCAGTAGATATTTTTATGCTCAACTTGAGTTAGCAATTTCAAACCCTGCATTTCCTCCTCTCTTCCCTTCTGTGCGACAAATATGTGGTAGCAACACACAGCGTCCCTGGAGACACCTTCAGAGACTTTCAGAAAGCTAACCCAGAAAGTGCTTCCTGAAGTAAGACTGATTTAAACTCATCTTCTGTAGTATTGATTTCATTAAGATTTTTGTTCTGTAGTGTTCTAAAGCCAAGAATTCTTTGTTTAGAGCATTATCATTTGCTGATCTTAATAGCAAGTTTGTGTGTGTATGTTTTAGTATAATTTTCTTAATTAATTAGGTATGTTTCCAAAAATTGGCATATATATATATATATATATATATATATATATATATAGTTTAATTATACCATCTATCCAACAACACTTCCATACAGACACTTTCAGCACTATGCTCCTATGCTGCAAGTCATTCTCAGAGTCAGAGGTAGCTTTCTACAGGCACGTGTTTCTAATACATGCTCACGTGGCAACAGATGTGTGCTTCTGTCATTGTATGGTGATGCCTGAAAAGTGGTTTTTCTGACTCTGAGATGGAAATCTAAGAGAACACTGACTGATTATTTTTACTTGGGGGGGGGGAGGGAAATATGTCATCTCAAAGAGAACGGCATTAATAACCAAACACTGATTAAAAGAGAAAAAACTTTTTTCATCTGTTTAAGGAGTTTTCATTAGAGTTTTCAAGCCCAATGGCAGGTTTTTGACAGCTGGAACTTAATGCTGATTAAATACATGTATTGTAACCTGTCATCACTATTCATCAGCGCCTCGTCAGTTTTAAATTCAAATTCAGCCTATTTTCTCTTAAAGTACGTTTTAAAGCAATGTCTGAGGAACATGGTCAGTGTATTTCTCCTCATGTAGGGGCAGCAATACCCTGACTGTATAAAGTGTGAAAGCCTGCTAACATATTCCAAACTCTGACCGCCAGCTCGGTACCTGCCCCAGCTGTTTTCACTGCTTTACTCGGGCTGCCTGGTCTTGGAGGATGCCCTGACCTCAAATCCCTTGATCCTTCGCCATTCTCAATACACCACCGGCCTCACTTCCTTCCCTAGCCAGTCTCGGCCACGTGATTGGTCACGTAAGACTCCCTGTCCCCCCTGCCCACAGACCTACATGCCCCTGATGGGGAAACGTTCACATTTCCCTCCCTTCGTCTGCTAAGCGCTGCAGGACAGAAGGTCACGCGCCCTCAGCCTGGGGCGAGTACCAGTGCACGCTCCCAGCCTCATCTGGCCTCTCAGCACCTGGCTTTCTTTTTCATTCTTTTAAAAAATATATATTTTATTGACATTTTTTACAGAGAGGAAGGGAGAGAGATAGAGAGCTAGAAATGTCAATGAGAGAGAAACATTGAGCAGCTGCTTCTTGCACACCCCCTACCGGGGATGTGCCCGCAACCAAGGTACATGCCCTTGACCAGAATCGAACCCGGGACCTTTCAGTCTGCAGACTGACGCTCTACCACTGAGCCAAACCGGTTTCGGCTCTTTTTCATTCTTTCTATTACACCATTCTCCTAATGTTTTTCAAAATGTTAAGGCTGCCCTTATCAACATTAGGACATTTTTTCTCACTAAGAAAACAGGAGCCAAATAAAATAATGCTCTCAGCTTCAAATGAACCTTCATCTTTATATATCCTGTTGTTCTTCCATTTCTCCACTCTTAAGAGGTCAGTTGGAGCTTTCTCCATCCAAAACTCATCCCCTTTAAATTCACCCATGTAGGGAAAATGTAAAAACCCTAGGTAAATTTTTCACCAATAGAATTTCACTAACTGAAGAAAAAAAACAACAACAACCTGATACACTGAAGGAAAATGCTTCTAAAAGGAAGGATGGAGGTGCACGAGGAAATAAAGGGCAAAGGAGATTGTACCCATGTGAACAAATCTGAAAGAATGGGACTTTATAAAGCAAGAATAATATTAGTATTTTATGAGGCTAAAATGTATTTAGAAATAAAATATATAACAATGATATCATAAAAAGTATTGTTGGGAAATGATAAAAAAAAGTACTAACATATATTATAGACTGAGTCAAGAAAGTATGTTATAATCATTAGGGTTAGCTAGTAAACACAGACAAACACACACACACACACAAAAACAGTAAAATATATGCATTTAATTGCCTAATGGAGGAAAATTTAAAATAAAAATATTAACTCAAAATAAAAACGAGATAAATGTTTAAAATAATAAAAACAAACAAGATGACAAATTTAAACCTAAGTAATCTTAAGTCTACTCATTCTAAATGTAAACAAGCTAAGTAATCCAATCAGAAGACTCTGTTAATCTGCCAGGGGCGCCACAGACAGTGTTGTAAACAACAGAAATTGATGTCTCCACAGTTCTGGAAGCTAGAGGATGAGGGAAGGACGTTCCAGGAAATCGAGGCAGGATTGGGGAAGCAATGCCTGATGTGAGCTCTGCAGGACAAAGTAGAGCAGTGGGAAGGGTAAACAGCGGACAGAACTTCCAGTAAATGAAACAGTGTGTTCAAAGGCCCAGGGCCAAGAGCAGACCTGAAAGTCTGCAGACACACGGGCTTGCAGGCAGAGTTTACATTAAATCCTTACATAACAACCACTGTGAGGGCAACTCCAGTCCTTCTGTCAGTCTGCTCCCCGCTGCCTGCATCTCTGTTTACCTCTGTGGTTTATTTTCCCTCTGGCTTATGGTGACGAAGGAGACAGCTTTATATTTTCCTCTTTTGCATAAAAAGTCCTTTTCTCTTTTGACCCTAAACTGAAAATATTATATAACTAGTGGCCTGGAGCATGGATTAGTGCACATTGAAAGGGAGATAATTAGAAGAAATATTTTAAGATTGCTATATGTCTTTTCTTCCTCAGCACCTGGGAACTGGCAGCAGCCCTGCTGGTCACTGTCTGTGGGGCCATCAGCCCCATTCACACCCACCTTGGCCAGGTGCCGCCGGCTCTCCTGCTCCACCTGCTCCACCTGCTCCACCTGCTCCACCATCCCGCCACAGTCCCGCTCTCCCCGAGGCCCATGGGAACCAGCCATACTTCCCCTGCCGCCCACAGCCAGCACCATGTCCCCAAAGCCCACCGTGTTCTGGGCCGCCCCCTAGTGGTCAGCGCATGCCATTGTGAGCTGTCGAACTCCCAGTCAAACCACCATGGAGGGGACAATTTGCATGTTGGGCTTTTACTATTTAGGATAGCATCTCCTATTTATTAATGTGAAAAATGTTCTCTTTTCATTCTCACCCTTTCCCCACATCCAACTTTCTGAGTTGAACCATTTCATGAGGACTATCCTGTGGGGTACCCATGAATAATTCAGGTCTCTCATCTTCCTCCCTAGGAAAAGGTCCTTCTTAACTCACAGCTTTATATATTCACTGACGTACACAGCTGTTGATGGACTCTCTTTTATGTGACAAGCAGGAGGAAGACAGTCCTTTATCTGGAAGAACTTCACCCGATGGCCTTGAAGCCCTCTCACTCTGTCTCCTCTACCTCCAGCAATGAATTGACTTTAGAAAGAGCGCCCAGGCAATGTAGGTATTTACATTACGATTCATTAACAGTAGCAACATTACAGTTGTGAAGTAGCAACACAAATAATTTATGGTTGGGGGTCACCACAACATGAGGAGCTGTGTTAAAGGGTCGCGACATTAGAAAGGTTGAGAGCCACTGCGTTAGAGCATTTGCCATGTACAGAAAGACTATCACGTTTTATAAAAACAAATGAAAAAGAAAAACTCGTCATCGTGATGATTTTTGCTGCCTCTGTTAGAAAGTCTAGGGTCTGCAAATGGAATTCTGCCGTTGCTCTGCTGAGAATATGAGTGCATGTCTCTACTCGTGTTGGCAAGTGGGCGAAGCACGTGGATGGATGGTATGCAAGCCTTTCTTGGGGTTTGATTGATTTTCAAATTCTGCTACATTGGCCTTGGGACGCTGGTCAGAAAAGCTGCCCTGAAACTTATATTGCCCTGCCAAATGCCAGACCTGCCAGGTGACCTAATGGTGTAATAGAGATGGACAATACTGTATGTACGTAGCCCACGTGTAAACGTATGAATGAAAGGGAAATCGCCTGGGATCCTCATACCACCCTTCACTGAGAATACAGGGCTTGTTCCACTACAGGGACGCTGTTTGTCATGGCTTGTCATCCTGTGGCAGAGTAATTCAGTCTATGATCAAGTAAGCCTGGAAGACATTTTTGTTTAGGTATAAAATTGTAAAATATGGCTGTCTTAGTGGACGAAGGAATGAAAAAAATCACAAGCCTTAGCTGGTGGTCTTTAAGAAATCTATTCTTGTGGGGTGGGGAATGGGGGAATAAGGACACATATATAAAGCCTTAATCAATCAATAATTTTTTTTAAAAAGAAATCTATTCTTGCATGTACCCAATCCTTAATCTAATTCCTATCTCCAGATAAATGTCAGTGTCTTGAAGGTAATACTTCTGCCTTTCTTCTAAATCAGCTGCCTCTCTCTTTAAATCAGCCCTGGCTGGCGAGTCCTTTCCCTTGCTTTCCTCTGTAAAAGCCTCTAGAAAAAAAATCAATAGCCAAAAATATAGACATATAGAGGGAAAAAATGCAGGGTTTCTCAGGAGTGTCCTTTGCTTTTCTGTCAGTTTGATCACTGACATTTAGGTGAACTCTCAAAATGAAATGAAATTTTCAACTGGATTATTAGAAGTGCAGATAGGTTTTATTACTAAACTTCCTCTTGGATACCACTAGCAGCCTAAAACTAAAGGGGAAATGATATGTTGGCCAAAAACCATGCCCGCAAACAAAGCAAATTAAAAGTTTAAAAAACAATAAGCCTAAGATTAATATTTTCTTGTAGAAAGAGCAGTGCTTCATTTCCTATGAGCAATAACTGCAATTAAAGTAAACATGTATCAGTATTGCCAAGAAATAAAACAGGAAAATGTCCCAAGCAAGCCTAGAGATTTTTCCATATAACATATTCCATAACATTTTCAAACACTGACTTCCACACCCCCCCCAAACATAAGTAATAAGCTTTTGAAGACTAAGCCAATATGACTTCTCTGATTCTGTTACTCAGAACGCACATGGTCAGTGCACAGAATGGTGCAGAGGCGCATTCGGCCTTGCTAAGCATTTGCTTCTGCTCTGAGAAGAAAGAAATGTCTCTCCTTGGATTGCAGGAAAAACTGTGAAAGGAGAGGGGGAAGATCATCGGCGAAGAGTCCTGCGTAGGCAACCTGCTAGTAACCTCCCTTCCCAGCACACACAGCACGTGTTCACGGCGAACACCAGACAGAGGCTTTGGAGCTCAGAAATGCTGCAAACGGAAATCATGCGCAGAAAATTGAGGTCTAGAGGGCGCGACCAGCCTGGTTTCAGGAGGGCTGGCGAATCCCTCGCGGGCTTGCTGTTATCGTGGCCGCCTGCTAAAACGTAGGTGATCCATACGCTACATAGGAGAACCTGGGCTGGCAGAGGCCTGTGTCCCTCGGCCAGACCTTGAAATTAGGTCACCGCCGCCAGGAAAAATCCTTCTCAGACGGCAGGCTGAGCGAGCACTGGACAGACCCAGACAGGCAGAAACACCCCGAGCGTGCTCTAACTGACGGCAAGGGCACACACTGTGAAGATTGCATCAACCTGTGCTCCCAAGACCTTTCACTGTGGAGCCAAGAGACTTGGCTCTGAACTCCACTCCTCACACCCCCTCACTCCCCGCCCTTCCCTTGAAAGGAAGCAAAGAGGAGCAAACCTCATTTAGGTTTCTCTAGTTGTTTCATCAACCGACTTGAATATTTAACATTCAAAGCACAGGATTTATTTTAATGATAGTTTTAGTATACACTGAATTGTAAGAGTCCATTTGTATGCAAGAATGACTTTCCTGAAAGATGCATACATATATACATACATACATACATACATAAGTGTATTTTTTGTAAGGAATTGCTGGTAGAGCCACCAACATGCATAAGGGAACATTCATAATGCCTGTGTTTTATTGTCTTCAAAATAATGGTTATATTTTTCAGTAGTAAACCTAAAATGCTGGTAAAATGGAGTTTTGCTAAACTTTCATAAGCTTTGATGATTAAAGTAAGCCTTAGGTTTGTGCCTAAGTTGATACCAATAGGGAACTGGAGGTTGGTAAATGCCTTCAGCTTTTTAAAATGGGGATTCTGCCCTGGCCAGTGTTAATAAGTGGTTAGAGCCTCAGCCCATGTACCAAAGGGTTGTGGATTCAATTCCAGGTCAAAGGCACATGCCTGGGGTGCAGGTCCAATCCCCCCAGCCCCAGTCAGGGCACATGCAGGAAGCAACCAATTACAATATACAACTCTGTGTTTTGTATACTCACAATTATAAACCTACTTTTGTTCATCCCCGTCTCTTGCATATCAATGTCATTTAATATGTTATATATGTGTGTGTATATATTACACGCACACATACATGTGTATATATGTGCATATAAACATACACACATATACATAAGCAATATAAAATGTGTGAATATACTGTATATATATACACTGTACATGTATATATAGTATATATGACTTCTATATATGTGAGATATATACATATATGATACATATTTAGTGTTATATACACACATGCATTTGACATTTCACACATATATAATCTTATATTGAAAGTTACCATTTATTAAGGACTATGTTTCAGGTACTAACACATATAAAATGCTACTCAATCTTCTCTGTAATTCTATAAATTGATTATTAATATTATTTCTACCAACATTAGAGGCAACTGAAATTTAAAGAAGCTAAGTGAAGCCCTAGCTGGTTTGGCCCAGTGGATATAGCGTTGGCCTGTCAACTGAAGAGTTCCAGGTTTGATTCCAGCCAAGGGCACATGCCTGGTTTGAGGGCTTGATTCCCAGTGGGGAGCGCGTGGGAAGCAGCTGATCAATGATTCTCTCTCATCATTGATGTTTCTATCTCTCTCCCCCTCCCCCTTCCTCTCTGAAATCAACAAAAACTACCCTTTTAAAAAGAAGCTAAGTGAGTTTCATGTAATTTCACAGCTAACACTGAATAGCAAAGCTGGAATTAAAACTCTGATCTAGGCTGTCTCAGGGAGGCAGGCTGCATAAACAGTCAGTTCCCTCTGCCTTGGACATTGCTTATACCTCCCAGGATGGAACTAAGACCGTGGAGGATAAAGCATGCTCCGTCAGATGGGCAGAGGAGGCACCTCTGAGAATGGTATGTGCTGTGGGCCATCAAAGGGCCGCAGTGTTGTTGTGAAGGTGGCAGCCAGTGGCTCCTTGTTTTGCTCTTCAGTGGACGTGCCCTCGGGGTCAAGCCCAGGAGGCGGGCTCAGGGCCTCCCACCCTCCACCGGACCCTGCCTTTCCGCGTCAAAAGCCACTCAGTATGGAAGTCAAGAACTGAAGCACTTTTGGCTTCATGGGTCAATTAAATATAGCACTGTTGCCAAGACCGGTTTGGCTCAGTGGATAGAGTGTCGGCCTGCGGACTGAAAGGTCCCGGGTTCGATTCTGGTCAAGGGCATGTACATTGGTTGTGGGCACATCCCCAGTGGGGGGTGTGCAAGAGGCAGCTAATCGATGATTTTCTCTCATCGATGTTTCTAACTCTCTATCCCTCTCTCTTCCTCTCTGTAAGAAATAAATAAAATATATTTTTTTAAAAAAAGAAAAAAAAGTAAATATAGCACTGTCAATTTTCTTTTTCAAATAAAGATGACAGAAAAAAAAACCTACCATAGAGTAGTGTGATTATTTAATAAAAAAAGATATCTTAATACAGAAAATAAAGAGAACTTTATCTCAGAAAGAAAATGAATATATTAAGATATATATATATATATATATATATATATATATATATATATATATCCTCACCCAAGGATAGGTTTTTATTGATTTGAGAGAGAGAAACATCAATGTGAGAGAGAAGCATTGATCGGTTGCCTCCAGGATAAAACCCACAACCTGGATATGTGCCCTGATGGGAATCGAACCCACTCCCTTTTTGGTGCGTGGGATGGTGCTCCAACCAACTGAGCCACCTGTCCAGGGCAGAAAGGACTATGTTTTAAAGTGAGAGAATTTTAAAATTATTTCACTTTTCTCTATTTTACTAAATTTTTATTTGGCCTTGGGCTGATAAAAATTTTAAAAACTGTTGTGAGCTGGCACCACTCTCTAGTCTAGCCCGTGTGGGGGCAGCACCACGCTCAGCCGTGTGGCTTCTGAGAGCAGCAGGCCCAGAACAGCGCCCCCCACGTCACCTGCTGATGTCTGTGCTGCTCCTCACAGAGACAGACATGCTCGGGAACACAGGCCTCACCTCCCAGCAGAATCTCCCCTCCGGGAGCTGTTTCAGGAGTGATACTTCTGTTTTGTTCATTCAATCCAGACTGTGTGCTTTAGACCCGGGCCCCCGCATGGGCACTTCTGCTTACAAAGAAGGCCAGTCCCGCCGAGAGAGCCCCTGGGGGCCATACAAGCACCAACACACACACACACACACACACACACACACACACACACACACACAGAAAGAAGTTTCTAGCTCCAATATCTGATTGCACATTTTGAATAAATTTAGTAACCACCTGTGTGTGTTTCACTTAAAAATTACACACACACACACACACACAATTTTTTTTAATTTAAAATAGGAACCTTATTTAAGTAATAATCTTTCGTAGCAAGTCACCATTTACGAAGAACTTACATAAAGTCATGAAAGGAGACATTTTTTGTGTTTTTATTATTGCAAATACTGAGGTCCAAAGAGATTAAGAAATGAGGTTAGGGTTCCGATTATGCTTTATTGCTACTATTACTGGTTTTATAAAACACTAGAGGCCCAGTGCACAGATTCATGCACCAGTAGGGTCCCTGAGCCTAGCCTGCAGGAATAGGCAGAAACCGGCTCTCTGACATCTCCCATGGGTTCTCGGGTTGCAAGAGGTCGGTTTCTCAGGTGATGCACCCCAGAATTGGGCTTCCTCCTCTCTGGGTCCAGGTGTGGATGAAGCAGATTTGGGGCCGACGATGTCCCAGCAGCAACCTAACCCATGGATGATTCTTCAAGGACTCTGGCTTCCTCCTCTAGTTGGAGCATCTGCCCCCTGGTGGTCATTGCGCACCATAGCCACCAGGGGAACAGTGGAACAGTTAGACAGTTGCTTAGGCTTTTATATACTAGTATATAGATTATCACCTGGTTATTTTCAAACGTGAGTTTTTTTTTTTGAGACCTCAGTAACTAAAGGAGGTATTTACCTCTAATGAACATTCAAATATCTTGCAATAATACAGGGGTGGGCCAAAGTAGGTTTACGTTGTAATACAAATAATACAACAATTAAAAAAAAATACAAGAAAGAATAAACTCTGTGTTTTGTATACTCACAACTGTAATCCTACTTTGGCCCACACCTATATTAGTTTTCTGCTATCAGGCAAATCTGTTCTTCTAGTTATTTGATACATAAGTATGGTGGTATGATTTGGACTAATGAATGAATAACTCAATATTACTAGTGACACAAGAATATGAATTTGCCTTTGTAAATCAAAATAACTTATCTAACCTAATAATAGAGTAATATGCAATTTAACAATCACTCCGCTACACAAGCCATGCCCACCATCCCATCAGGGTGAGTATGCAAATTAACCCAACCAAGATGGTGGTTAATTTGCATATCAAGACAGCAATAGAAAGAAGCCAAGCTTGTAGAAGGGAGTGAAGCTGCAGAGAAGCTAGCAGGGTGGCGGCAAAGGAAGGAAAGCAGGCAGGGCAGTGACCACAACAGGAAGTCCTATTGCAGGAATCTTCCTGCAATGGGTCACTAGTGCATTAATAACCTTAGAAAATACAAACCATAAATGTAGATATCTTCCTATCAAATTACACCTGTGTAACTTACAAAAATTATTTAACTAAATGTTATATATGAATTACTTTTTTTTGTCTTTTTTCTTTATTGATGAGACTATTACAGAGCCCTCCCCCTATATTTCCCTCATTGCCCCCCTCCACCCAGCTCTACCTCACCCCAGACCTTCACCATATTATTGTCTGGATCCATGGGCAATGCATACATGCATATAATTAATATCTTTCTACTCCACTTTTCCTTCCCTCTGAGATTCATCACTCTATTCCATGCTTCCTTGCCTCTGGATCTATTTTGTTCAACACCTCTCCTAGGACAAGAGACACAAAGGAAAAAATACATAAACGGTAGTACATCAAACTAAAAAGTGTCTGCATAACAAAAGGAACCATTCTCAAAATGAGGAGGGAACCCACTGTATGGGAGAATATATTTGCCAGTGATACATAGGCTACGGCATTAATTTCCAAAACATATAAATAAATCATGCAACTTAATAAAAGGAAGACAAACAACCCAATTTGAAAACGGGCAAAGGACCTGAATAGATACTTCTCCAGAGAGGACATACAGATGGCCAAGAGACATACGAAAAAATCTTCAATGTCAGTAATCATCAGAGAGATCCAAATTAAAATTATAATCAGGTATCGCTGCCAGAATGGTTAACATCAATAAATCAACAAACAACAGTGTTAGCGAGGATGTGGAGAAAAAACCCCGGTACACTGCTAGTGGGAATGCAGGCTGGTGCAGCCACTATGGAAAACAGTTACTCCCTTCTAGGAGTATATCCTAAGATTCCTGAAACACCAATCATAAAGAATGCATGCATCCCTATGTTCACAGCAGCATTATTTATAATAGTTAAGATCTGGAAGCAGCCCAAGTGCCCATGAGTAGATGAGTGGATAATAAAGATGTAGTACCTTTATACCATGTAACACCTACGGCAGTAAAAAAGAAAGATATCTTACCCTTAGAGACAGCATGGAGGGACTAGGAGGTTACTATGCTAAGTGAAATAAGACAGAGACAGACAAATATCACAGGATCATGCTTATGTTGTGGAATCTAATGAATACAATAGACTGAAGGAATTGCTTCTCTAGGTAGGCATCGGCATATTATTACACTGTTAGTTTTAGTAAAGGAGTTTGGGAATGCTCTTTGCATGAATGACCAGAATATCTTTGCACAAGTCAGTCTGTAGATCAACAGCACAGTTTGTTCATTCTTCCCATTCAATCATCTGGTGCAGAAGTCAGCATATTGCAGCCAGCTCATGAGCCAAATCCATCCCACAATTGTTTTTGTACAGAAGATGAGCTATGAGGGTTTTTAAATTTTTAAATGCTTGGAAAAATAAAAGAAGAATATTTCGTGTCACATGCAAATAATATGATATTCAAATGTCAGTGTCCATAAATAAAATTGCATTGAAACACAGGGGACACTCATTTGTAATGCATTGTACCTCATCAGAACAACCCAGGACATGTTACCACCTTCCCTAAGTCACAGGGCTCTTCTGTAGAGAAATGATATATGCCAACTAGATATAAAATTGCTATGTAAGAAATTTCTGATAAAATAAAAAATGTTTGTTACACTGTAAAAAATATTTCCACAGTTGAAACCAGTTTGGCTTGGAGATAGAGTGTCAGCCTGTGGACTGAAATGTCCCAGGTTCGATTCCAATCAGAGGCATGTACTTTGGTTGCGGGCACATCCCCAGTGGGGGGCGTTCAGGAGGCAGCTGATCAATGTTTCTCTCTCATTGATGTGTCTAACTCTTTATCTCTCTCCCTTCCTCTCTGTAAAAAATAAATAAATATATTTTAAAAAATATATTTCCACAAAACTTGTATTCACCTGAGGAGAGGGAAAGTATTAAGCATTCATGTATAATTTATTTTACTTAATTGAAAGTAAAATGATAAATTTTGATTGTGGAGGGAAATTTAATCTAACAGGCTTCTCATCTCTTGCAAAGTCTTAGAAATATTTCTTATCTACAGACTAAGTGTAATACGTCTGCTCCCTGCTCCAGTTTGTGATCTCGGTAAGATTGAGGTGACACATTCTATAGGTCACTATGCAAAGTAGGCCAGAGAGAAAAGAAAGAGATAAAGAAAAAAACATTAAAATCAATGATAAGGAAAGTACCCTTGCTGAATGGGCTGAACATCACTCCAGTGCTTGGAACTGTGGTCAAAATAACGGATATACTCAACCTGAGTCAGTGACACCAGTTTGAAATTGTATCACTGTTGAGCTAAAATAAAATGCTAGACTTGATGAGTCCCTTTGTCCCTCATGTCTGACTGTTTATTTATAATTCCCTGCAATAGCTGTTGTGTTGTAGGGTTCCTCCTACATCACTGGTGTGCAGAAGGCTCCGGACCAAACAATTACCATGTGTTCTAAGTCTTACATAAGCACCTGGGTTTTATTAAGCATAATTTCTCAACCAATTTCCATAGTTTGTAATGCTTAGAAGATGCACAGGAGTATTAAAGCAAACATAGAAGGAAATAGGCATTTTCAGTTTTCAGTTTCTTTGTCAGTCTAAAGGTCATGAATGGAAAACAGGTGCAATTGTGTTTGTATTGACACTTTATTCCCAACTGAAGGATTACTTATTTTTTAATGATGGTAAATTTCTTTCTTAGTGATTTCCCCCCAGTCACAGTTATGCTTTTTAGATCCAGCACAGTGATCAATCATGACTGACTTTATTTTTTGCTCTTAAACAGTTTTCAAATGTGTTCAAGTTCACACGTTTGATAGATAGTAATACCTTCAGCTAATGTTTTTGCACTCTGAACGCTCTGCACTGTTAAACACTTAATTTTCATGATCTCATTTATAACTTAACCTTATGATTTAGGTGCTGCTATTATTTCCATGTTACACATGAGAAAACAGAATCACACAGAGGCTACTTTCATTTAATACTCTACGAGGTATTGGAGGCAAAGTAATTAACAGGTATTAACGTCAAGATTGGGATGAATGCATGACTGGCATCCAAAATTGTACTCTTACCCGCCATTATACCACCCTGTTTCCCATGCACAGAGACAAACAGGTCAGAAAAATTGCTCTCGGAGATTTATTCTATTATTGGTCTGCATATGAAGATACAACCACAGCCATAAAGTGACACTTGCTCTCTTGATACCCACTCACTTGTCTGTAATATAGAGGTGCTAATAACTGCCTTGAGAGTTTTTGCGTTAGGATAATGTATGTAAAGTAGGTAGCCTGAAACAGACACAAAGGAATTATTTTTTCCCCTGTCTGTATGATTTCATCTGTGCCTAACTTCCTTTCCTCAGACAAGCTAAACTACTGTCGCAATCTTCAAATGAGAAACCAGTGCTACCTTAAATTTGGACGTGGAGTTTTTTAAACAGTTATCACAGGTTCATTAACCATCACAGCAAAATTAAGATTGCATTTTTTAATCACAGGAGAAGCATTAACCTGAAAATCCTCTGAAGTAATAAAGCACAGCCCAGTGCTGCTGGATGTTAATTACAAACAAGAGTAACAATTCTTGTTGCAAGGGGCACCCTGAGGGAAAGAGCCGAGGGGAGGGCGCTGGTCACACCTGTGCCAGGCAGTACACAGGTGGGGAGGGGGCGGTCTCTCAACGCAGTCCTCACAGAACCAGGCTCAGGGCTCCTGTGTTTTCTGATATTGATGCATCTTTTTGCCCTGTATTTCTGCGCTATTCGTCTGGACCTCAGACAGACGTGATTCTCTAAGAATACCCTGTGAATGTCTATTCAAAAGCAAAATCCTAAACTTGTCCCATCAAGTTCATCATGGTAGTTAACTATTTCACTGCCAAGTGCAACATTAAATCTGGAAAATGCTAAGGTTTTCAACAGAGGCAACAAACAGTAATGGGGGATTAATTGTGGGTGTGTTTTTTTTAATGATTATATTAAGCACTAAGAAAAGGTGAATATGTGAAGGTATACTAGTAGTTCTAATCTAAAAAAATAGAAGTATCGATATTAACTGGCTATTTTAAAGTTTAAAAATATCTCATGTTAGTCTGCTTAATGTTGACAATTTTCAAATACTGGATTTTAACAACAGTATATATCCCAATTCATGAAAATCTTTTAAGTTTTTTTTTAACATTTGCATAAAGTAGAAACTTAAATACTTTAAGAATTAAAGTCAATATTATTTATTAAAAATGTTTTGAATTTCCTGAAATCTCCTTAGTTTTATATTAAGAATCCTTAGCTTTATACTATGAATACTTTATCGAGGGAAGAATTTAAAATAGGTATTTGTGACTTGCTAACTTGTTCAATTATAATTTTTAAAAGGGAGAGATGAAAGAAAAAATGCTCTAAATTTATGTGTATTTATATAAAATATACATATATACCAATATATAGAATGAAAAGGGAAAGAACTCATTTCAAATCATGTGTATATATTTATCTATAATAATAAAAGTGTAATATGCTAAATAGACTGGACAGGTGAACGGCCTTCTGGACATCCTTCTGGACGAAGCTGCAGCTGCGGGGGCCAATGCAGAAGCAGGTAGGGGCCATCAGGCAGGCAGGCAGAGGGGTTAGGGATGATCAGGCAGGCAGGCAGAGTGGTTAGGGGCAATCAGGCAGGCAGGCAGGTGAGCAGTTAGGAGCCAGCGGTTCCATATTGTAAGAGGGATGTCTGATTGCTGGTGTAGGCCCGATCCACAGGGGTCGGATTGTGAGAGGGTGCAGGCAGGGCTGAGAGACCACCCACCCAACCCCCTGCATGATCTTTGGGCACCAGGCCTCTGGTAGGCATATAAACACGTGTGTGTGTGTGTGTGTGTGTGTGTGTGTGTGTGTACACAGACACTTAGGTTTCCTGATTGGAAATTTTTTTTTAAATTATAATCAATATTATTAGAGAAATTGTCATTTGTTAAGTGGAATTATAAAATCTATTAGCTTTGTGTATACTTTTTATATTAAAACGTAGATTTCAGCAATCCAGTGAGAAGGAAAACCCCTATTTTGTAAAAAAAAAAAAAAAAAATTGCTGTTTGGAATTTTCTGCTGTGGCCTCTTATTCTAAAAATGTTTGCTTTCTAGCCTGCTTTAGCCTGTTTGAGTAATGATGAAGATAAACTTAGCTGTATGACCTTGTAGGCCGGAGACTAGATATGCCCATAATCTCAATGCCATGCCAGGTGCATTTTTTAATTGGATAGAACTGTGTTGTTTTCAAGGCCAGCATCAAGATAACCACTAAGTGCACACAGGGCTGGCTCTTCAATAAAAAGGGAATACAAGTTCTGTTTGTAGCCTTGCTTAGAATTTGAATTCATTTTCTCTGAGCCCATCACGCAATGAATAAAGTGAGTCTCTCCAAACTCTCCTCCTGCGTCCTTTGACTGTCCAGGAACTCTGTAACATAGTGTCAAAAAAGGCACTGTGATGCTTGAAAAGGCTTGATTTTGAACTCAGAACAAACTTTATCCTAGGTCCTCTCCATTTTATTTAACTCTTCTTCCCTCTTCTCTCTACCCTTTCCCTCCCCTTAACCTCCTTCCTCTCTCTCTCTCTCTCTCTCTCTCTCTCTCTCTCTCTCTCTCTCTCTCCCTCTCTCCCTCTCTCTCCCTCTTTCTCATAGAATTTTTTTTCAAGAGAAAATGCGATAAGGCATGTAAAACGCCTCCTAGACATAAAAGCCTCTACATATATTAACATAGATAATCGAATGCTTATGAAATTATAATCAGGGCTGCTTTTGCCCCAGGGTCCCTGATGGAAGTGAAATGGAGACTGAAAAGGCAGGGAAGCAGAGCACAGGAAGTTACAGGCACAGGAAGGGGAGGAGGAGCTGGCGGAACACAGTGAGCAGAGTGAGATCATCGACGTCTGTCTCCAAAATCAGTAACTAGATTGGATGTGAAAGTGTGAAGTGCTCCAATGAAAAGAAAACGTTCTTTCCAGAAAGAAAAGAGAACACCAAAAGGTAAAAGAGTAAAAGTCAGCCCCATGCTGCTTATAAGGCAGTTAGCAAGGGTGTGGTCAGGGGAATTCTCATATACTGCCAATAAAACAGCCAATTTTGGAAAATGGCTTAGTGTTAATGTTTTAAAATTAAACATAAGTCTACCCTTGTGCAACAATTGCCATCTTTGGTATACACCAACAGGAATGTGAGTATACATTTATTCATAGCAACCAAACACTGGGTTAGACTACAGTCTTAGAAATTAAAATCATTCTTATCTTCGGAGTGATTAAATGGGAACATTCTCTTCATTATGTATAATCATTGTATATTTTCTTTTTTGAATGTCTGTTATTCTTCACTAAAACACTTTAAAAACAGAATACAATGATTAAATGAGTGGCTTTATAAAAAATGTAGAAGTGAAGTAAAACCGTTACTGATGAGCCTGGATTTGAGTTGCCTGGTGAGAATGGGTGGTGATCCTTTTTTGTTTATTTTAGTTTGTTTCCACAATAGAAAGCCTCTTGCCCAATACCACAGGACACGTTTGATCAAGAGTTAGAAGGGGTTAACGGTGAGAAGAATAGCTCTATGCAACTATATTTTCTTCAAAGGAATGAAACTATGGGCTAGGTCAGTGGTCGGCACACTGCGGCTCACAAGCCACATGTGGCTCTTTGGCCCCTTGAGTGTGGCTCTCCCACAAAATATCATGTGCGTGTGCACACTTACAGTGCGATTGAGCTCTCAAAAGAAATTTCAATCTTTGTACTGTTGATATTTGGCTCTGTTGACCAATGAGTTTGCCGACCATTGGGCTAGGGCCAGCCATGGGCAAACTACGGCCCACAGGCCGGATACGGCCCATTGGGCTATTCTATCCGGCCCTTGGAGCCGAAAGAGCAGAGGGTCCTCTTGCTCTCCCCTCCGCTCCTTCACCAGCAGCCCAAGATGAGAGTGCCAGCATGGTCAGGTTGCTTTTGTTCCGGCCCTCTGGTCCAGTTTAAGAACCCATTGTGGCCCTCCAGTAAAAAAGTTTGCCTGCCCCTGGGCTAGGCCTTCGTGGCACTCTGAAGCCAAAAGAGTAAGCCAGGTTAGATTGTAATTACCAGTGAATGTACATCTGATTAGCAGCTCTATACATGTCCTGTGTATCTAGCACACAGAAAAGCCACAGATACAGCTGAACAATACAGCCCATACAGGCATGCCTGGCAAGAAGAAATATCTTCACATGAACACTAAAAATGGAATCTCATGGATACTTCATTCTTTGACATTAGTAAATAAATATTTTAAATGATTACATCATTTTATTTTCTTAAGTTCTAAACTATCTCTTTTAAACACCTGATATTTTCCTTATGAAAATATGTGAATTCCTCTTTCACAGGAATGAGCATGCCACTTGCCTTTTAGATATGCATCTATTCGCATCGCACGCCACAAAAAGCCTCAGGCTTGTAGACACTCCCTGACAAAACTGAAATGACTATTCACTACTCAAAACAAACTAAAATGATCATTTTTTTAAAATTGTTTTTTAAAAACTCTGTAATTATCTGTTCCACTAGTAAAAATCGCAGGATCTCCCCAATAGTCTGTCGTTGAACAGTTAGCACCAAACCTTTGACTTAAGCAGTCATGTTTGCTGGGAAGGCTGAGCTCAGGCCAAATGCTCCTGGTTTGCTGTTCACCACATCACGGGTCAGGAAACACATTTGTCTGAAAACCCTGTAGGCTTTGAATTTGATTCTCTGGGTTTCAATAAGTAATCTAATACTTATTTTTAATGTGGCCCTGAAAAAAAGCATTTAATCTTGTATCATTAGATTCTTCTAACTGTAAAATAAATTAAAAAAAATTTTTTTTCTGAAGATTAAACAAAAGAATTCATCAAAAGGGCTTAATGCATAGTCTAGCATTTAGTAAATACTAAATAAATGTTGACCATTATTAGTTTTTATTATCTTAATTTTTCATTCTCGATGCATTCTGTTACTTGTGACAGCTTCAATTTACATCTTATTCTACACTTGTAGATTAACAAAATCTTTTATGTTTTTCTGAATTGGAGTAAGTGGCTCATCTAATCAATTAAGATATGTCCCAATTGTTTGGTTGATAAACAAGTCAATATTTCTTTCACTATAACTTCTAATAGGACAGACACTACAATACTTAGATCACCTTCATTCACTCTTTCAATCATTCACTATTAAGGAAGTGTCTGTTGTGAATTATAAAGAATCTAGGAATAAAAACAGCATTAATTATGTTTTAAAGGATCTTCTATCCAGCGAGAAAAGAAAAATGTAACAAATTAATAGAAGCAAAAAAAGCGTGTGATGATAGAACTTGATTTGAAAGGATAATATCTGATTTAGTCAGTCATTCAATGGATGGAGAAAGAGGTTACAAAACTAGATCCCATTGTTTTCCGAAGTCCTCCGGATATTCCTCCGCCCTCCGTGGCCTCTGCCTGTGGCTGACTAACTACAGTTTCCTGACGTCTTTTTAGCTTCTCCAGTTACTTCTACACTGTATCCTGCTTTGGACTCCTAGCATAGACAGCGTTTACTACTTGTGCTTATCTATTCCCCCTGTTTTCTGGTAATAATCTCCCTTATAATAATAATAAAAGAGAGACAAATTGCCTCAAACTCTGGTCAACAGGAAGCCAATTGTAATGTTTCAGTTATCAAAGGAGAAAAGTAGCTTCTATTTTAGTTATTTTTTTGTGTTAATAAAAGATTTTTATATTAAATATCCTACATAATAAAAGGCCAGCCAACATACATATAATGACTGGAATGACCAGAGACAAGAACCACCAGGGCCCCTCACTGGGGTGGCCCCGCCCCCAAGCAAGTAGTTAGGGACCATCAGGCCAGCAGGCTAGAGGTTAAGGGCAATCAGGTAGGCAGATGGCCCCTCGCAGGGCTGGCCCTGACCCCCCAGCAAGCAGTTAGGGATGATCAGGCAGGCAGGCAGAGTGGTCAGGGGTAAGCAGACAGGCAGACCAGCAATTAGGGGTGATCAGCTAGGCAGGCCAGTGGTTAGGGGTGATCAGGTAGGCAGATGGCCCCCCCAAAGCAAAGAAAGAGGGAGGCCCAGGCCACTGACGGCAGCTCTGTGGCAGTGTGGCCTGCCAGTGGTCACCCCACAGAAGGAGGCCAGGCCAACCAAGCCCTTGCAGCCCATGCCTGTCATCTGCAGAGGGAGCCACTGGTGGCGAAGGGGGTGGGTGTGTGGGCCAGTGCTGCACAGAAGGCAAGCAGTGGCAGCAGCGGGGGTGGGGCCAATTGCCTGCAGTCCGTGGAAGGAAAGCCCTGATAGGCCCTGATCTCAGGTTAGGCTTAGGGACACTACCTGAGGGCTCCCTGATTGTGAGAGGGTGCAGGCCAGGCTGAGAGAACCCTCCCCTCCCCCAAATGCACAAATTTTTGTGCACTGGGCCTCTAGTATATAACATAAAAGGTAGCTTTTTAGCCCTGGCCAGTGTGGTTCAGTTGGTTAGAGTGTGGGCCCATACACCAAAAGGTGGTGGGTTTAATCCCCAATCGGGGCATGTGCTGGGGGCAAATCATCTCTCTCTTTCCCTCTCCCTCTCCCTCCCCCCCCTCCTCTCTCTCTCTCTCTCTCTCTCTCAATATCAATGTTTTTTAAAGTACCATTTTAACCATTTCTAGTGTATAGTTCATTGGCGTTTGTAGATTCACACTGTTGTGCAACTGTCATCTCCACCATCTACCTCCAGAATGTTTCAGCTTTCCCAACTAAAACTCTGTAGGTATTAAATACCACTCCCCATTTCCTCCTCCTCCCCAGCAACCACCATTCTGTCTTCTGTTTCTATAAATGTTATTACTCTATGAATCTCATATAAGTGAAATCACACAATATTTGTCCTTTTGTTATTGCTTTTGTCACTGAGTAGAATGTCTAAATTTCATCCATGTCGTGGCATGTGCTAAATTCCCTTCCTTCTTAAGGCTGAATAATACTTCATTGTATGCATACACCACATTTTGTTTATCCACTCATCTGTCTATGGACACCTGGGTGAACGCCTTTGGTTATTGTGAGCAATCCTGCTAGGAACGTGGGTGTAAAAGTCCCAGTTTAAGTCCCACTTGCGTTTCTTTTGGTCTATACCCAGAAATGGAATTGCTAGAGCATATGGTAATTCTAAGCTTAATTCTGTTTAGGAATAGCTGTACTATTTTATACCGTCGCTGCAAGAACTTACATTCCCACCAAGAATGCACAAGGGTTCTAATTTCTCCAATCCTCATAAACACTTGTTATTTTCTTTCTTTTTTTAAACTAGGCATCTTAGTGGATGAATAATAAAAATTTTTTAATATAGGGAGAGACAGTATAACTTTTATCTCAAGCATGTAGATATGGGATATAGTCACATAATGACACTTAAACAAATTTAACAAAGATCAGTAAATCTACTTGTTACTTTGTACATATTTCATGCTAAATTTTGCTAATCTTATGTTTTGGTATTAGGTTGCTGCTGTTATTTTACACTAGAGGCCCGGTGCACAAAATTCTTGCACGGGTGTGGCCCCTAGGCCTGGATGGCGATCAAAGCACAAGTGTCTGGTGTGGAAGGGCAGACCCAGCTGACCTCTGGGCCCTGGGCAGCACCTGGGCCCTGGGCCCCCTCGTGTCCTCCTTCACCTCAGTTATGGCACTTGAGTCCCCACGTGGAGGTGCAGTGAGCACCGCAGACTTGGATGCAGTGTGGAAGATGGGCGGACAATACTCTCTCTCCCAGCCAGCCCCTATTCAAACCAACTGGAAGCCCAACCAGCCCCTGTCCCAGCGGCTGCAGCCCGGCTCACACAAGAGGCTGTGCAGGTACAGGTCGGGCTCCTCGTGGGCACCCGGTACCTGAGCATGGGGGCTTCCCTGGTGCACAAGCCCTGGCATTCTGGGGGGAGGCAGCGAGGAGGAGGGGTGGTGAGAGCGAGCTTAGTGGACACCTCACAATCTCACCACACCTCTGTCCCCATCACCCCCAACCCCAGGTAGCAAGCAAGAGGTCACAGCCCCCTGCCCAGGTGCCATGTCCCCAATGCCTGTCATGTTCCATGTCGCCCCCTGGTGGTCAGCACACAGCATAGCGACAGGTCGAACTCCTGGTCTCCCAGTAGAACTCCTGGTGGAACGACCACCTGAGGGGACAATTGGCATGGTAGGCTTTTATTATATAGGATGTTTGGTTTCAGTTTTCATCGAAGAGTCTGGAATCAGCCTAGTGTTTGCACGAAATACAGTCATCGCCCCTTTCTTATTTTATGAAATACTAGAACATGAAGGATCCTGAAGTTCATCTGTTGCCGATTCCCCTGACTCCCCTTTACAAACCTGTGGGTTTTAAATGCTGGGGGGGAAGGGAAGGAGGCGGCAAAACCAGGAAGCCCCTTATTCTTAGTCTTCCTGTGGGCGTTTTCTCTTCAGTGTGGCTGCCTCCTAAGGATCATCGCATACTTAACTAGAGATAGAGGTACATGGTCTCAGGAAGAAAGACAGAACTTATTTCATTTTGTTAGCCCGTTCTTTAGCAAATATATCTGTTGGCAGACAGACAAGCTGGATGTATCATTAGATCTTCACCTCTGTGGAGCACAGAGGCCTAAGCCTGCCATTGGAAGGACCACAGACGCGTTCACGTGGTTAGAAAGGCCTCATTTAAAGCATTCGGTAATTCTGAGTTTAATTCTCTTCAGGAGTGGCCGCACTGTTCCTGGAGCTCATCCGTGATGCTGTCGTAAGACTCTTGAAATCCGTTGTATTACCACATATATTTCAGTTCCTAAATCCCAGCTCTGTGTCCATACGCTGCTCCCCGACCCTCACCCAAGGCTGGTTCTGCCCCTTCACCGAGAAATTCACTGAGTGACACTCCACCAGCCTCCCCATCCATCTTCCACCTGCCTCACCGCTGAGGTGATAAATCTTCGTTTCCCTCCCAAGAGCTTGACACTCGGTGAAGCTCCCCCTTCTGCAGTTACAACGCTCTCCCAGCCTCTTGCAATTAGGATTTATGATGATGCCCAGTCTGTGCAGCAAAACGCACATAACGACTCACCGACTTCTCTTAATCTCATTACAAATGGGACTTGCTTTTAAAAAATGACTTTAATGTTCCTCACTCTGGAAGGGCAATGCACTCCACGTCCCAGTAATGTTAACAAGACAGGTTTTATTTTTCCCAGTCATGCCGGTTTATATTCAAAAGTTGCTTACATCTCCGGAGGGGACCTTTGCCTCTGGAGTGCAGTTTACCTTAATGTCCGAGAGACTTAGTAAAGCTTTCCTGAGGATATTCTACATTCACCTTAACTCTACAGAGAGTGAGGATAGCAATCTGCATGCAACTATATGGATTAGATGGGAAAGTATTTTTATAGGGAAATCATGTCGACTTGAAATATGGATTATTTGTCTTGTTGTATCTCAAATCAGCTATCTGGACAAGATACCTTAATGAGCCAATTAGTTAGGAGTCATCTTTATTGCACTCAGGTTCAGAGCAGATTACCTCTGTCAAATCTGAACAAACACAGGAGGGAGTATTTCCTTTTATACCCTCCTAGTTCTTTGTGTAAGTTATTTTTGTAGACAGCTTGTAACCTTGAGTACATATCATATCTTACAAATGCCTGTCATCTCTATACAGACACCTGTAACCCTAAGTGTCATATTTATATAGGCAGCTGGCATCAATATCAGCATATCAGTTAGATGGCTAGCTTGCAAGGTCAGAAAATTAAGTTTATCTTTTCTATTCAATCGAGAAAAAAGTTATTTTACAGTCTAAAAATAACAGAGGGACTAGCAAAAATAGCAGAATTCTAGAACAGCAGTTTTTCCAAAGGAGGGATTATTATTATGCTTCAGTCTCTTCTACATTATAAGAAAACAAAAATCATGCTTGTCTTGAGGACTTGAGTGCACATGATGGTCATAGGACTGATAAAAGGATACATGAGAGCCAGTGTCTCAAAGTATAATTTTTCTCAAATACTTTGTTTTATGATTATTTTTTCCTTGGTTTCACACAGTTTATTTGCATGATTGATTGATACTCCATTATACTTTTAAAGAAATATTTTGTCTCCCTGGCCAATGGGACTCAGTGGTTAGAACATTGGCCTATGCACGAAGGGCTTGAGGGCTCCATTCCCAGTCAAGGGCACTTACCTGTGTTACAAGTTTGATCCCCGAGCCTGGTCGGGACACATGCAGGAGGCAACCAATGATGTGTCTCTCTCACATCAATGTTTCTCACTCTCCCCCTCCTCCCATTCCTCCCTTCCACTCTCTCTAAAAATCAATGGAAAAAAATATCCTCAGGTAAGAATTAACAAAAAAGCCCTAACTGGTTTGGCTCATGGGTAGAGCCTTCAGACTGAAGGGTCCCAGGTTCGATTCCATTCAAGGGCATGTACCTTGGTTGCGGGCTCATCCCTAGTAGGGGGTGTGCAAGAGGCAGCTAATTGATGTTTCTCTCTCATTGATGTTTCTAACTCTCTATCCCTCTCCCTTCCTCTCTCTGTAAAAAATCAATTATATATATATATAATTTTTTTAAGAATTAACAAAAAATTACAGCCCGGCTGTCATAGCTGAGTGGTTGAGCATCAGCCTATGAACCAGGAGATCATGGTTCAATTCCTGGTCAGGGCACATGCCTGGCTTGTGGGCTCAATCTCCAGTGGATGGCGTGCAGGAGGCAATTGATCAATGATTCTCTTTCATCATTGATGTTTCTATCTCTTTCTCTCTCTTTCTTGTGTCTGAAATCAATAAAAATATATATTTTATCTTTTAAAATTATATTTCTACCTATATATTATATTATATTAACATACTAATATTTTCTCTTAACTATTTAATAAAAATATATGAGAAGAAAATGATAAAGCCGGTGTGCAAAATGCCAGAATTCTGCAAAGCACATTTGTTACTATTTAAACAAATATTTACAATGAATATAGATATACAAGATGACTTGAGTATAACCTATATTTATATTAAGAAGTTGTTTTCAGTATGATAATGTTAAATCAAAGATAATAAAAAGGAAACATTTTCAGTTTCTTGAAAAGATCAAGTTGCTTTACTTAAACTAGATAATTTTTTCTGCCACGAGGGTAAAAAAAAAAATCTCTGTTATTTGAAATTTGTGTATTTTGTAGAAAAGATTATCTCTCTAGTGAACTCTTGGCATTATCTGCCCTGTTTCCCCGAAAATAAGACAATGTCTTATATTAATTTTTGCTCCCAAAGATGTGCTAGGTCTTATTTTCAGGGGATGTATTATGTTTCCATTAAGTGGGTCTTATTTTCTGAGGATGTCTTATTTTCGGGGAAACACGGGTAACATCCAAACTTCCTGAAAAATTTGGATTTTTAATGTGTGAGAATGGACCACTGACTAATTTCATTATTTCTGTAGCAATCAGTGGCAGGTGAAGGAAAAAAACAAAGCTCACTTCCTCCCTCCAAATGCCCAGAACATCAATGCACATTCAGAGTGTTCTCAGACATACAGGATACGGTTAACTGCAGAACACTCCCAGCGGAAGGTCCTTGCTCATCACAGAAGGGCTGGCTCTCACACACAGGTGAGAGAGTAGAAATGTGAGGCTAGTACCAGGCGCCTAAGCCTGCTGCCAGACATTAGGGTCCCAAAGTCAACGACACGGTCTCCTCCCCTTTCATGGACCTTACAGTCTTGCAGAGCTTCAGTGGGTTTTCAAGCTTTACTGTACGTGGGGATATTTGTCCTGACACCATGATGCTGGACTGGAGACACCATTACAGAAGTACCATGTCCCCCATGTTGGTATCCCTCTAGCCACAGGGAATTTGTGTCATGCTCAGAAGGCACATACACGTTTACATCTCCATGTTTTCATACATGTTTTCCCATAGGTGATATTGCTTTTATCACTTTTTATCCACCTCATTATTCCTTAAGAATGGTTTATTGTATGCATAGCGCTTGTATATAACTTCATAACTGCAATCATCATATTATATTCTAGTTACAAGTAATACTTTAATCAGTGGCTCTTCATGTTTAAAATAGTCTGCTTAACCCCTCACGCACATATACTTGACTCTAAGCACCCTGAAGAAAGGATCTTCACTGTCTTGTTCTCCCTCACAGCCCAGTGCCTTTCTCAATGCCTGGCAGAGAAGAGCACATTACTATTTTCTTTCATCAGTTTCTGTGGAAGCAAAGTCTGCTATCCTATATAGTAAAACCCTAATATGCAAATCGACCAAACAGTGGAATTATGGGTCTCTGTGATGCACAATGGTGACTAGGGGGCAGATACTCAATGCAGGAGCTGCCCTCTGGTGGTCAGTGCACTCCCACAGGGGGAGCGTCACTCAGCCAGAAGCCTGGCTCATGCAGCTAAGGTGGCAGGAGCCTTTAGCTTCTCCACTGCAGGCGAGTGGTAAGGAGTAAGAGGTCCAGGACTGCGAGAGCCCCAGACTGTGAGAGGGATGTTCGACTGCCAGCTTAGGCCTGATCCCCCAGGAATCAGGCCTAAGCTGGCAGTGGGACATCCCCCAGGGGTTCCAATGGACTATAAGAGAGTGCAGGCCGCCCTGAGGTACCACCCATCCCCCAGTGCACAAATCTCGTGCACCAGGGTTCTAGTTTATTCAATGAAGTACAGCAAGAGCATATCTTCTTACCCCTGGCTACCCTCATCAGAGTATCCATAAACAGTGAAAGGTAGAATGAACACAAACTAAGTTATGTCAAAACCAGGACACTACAGAGCAATGGATTTATTCTTTTATTTTTAAAATATATTTTTATTGATTTCAGAGAGAGAGAGAAACGTCAATGATGAGAATCATTGATCAGCTGCCTCCTGCACTCTACTCATGATCAAGCCTGCAATGCCCACATGTGCCCTGAACTCTTGGTTCAGGTCGATGCACAATCACCGAGCTAGACTATGTATTTATTCTTTTAAAAAGATACCTTTAGGAAAAATAAACATGAAGTCAACGTGAAGTGAATTAATATTCGTTCTGCTGCCAAGAACACAAGCAGGAAAAGGAGGCAAGTACGTGAGGAAATACGTGTGAAGGCCTGGAAGGATAACTGTGACTAAATCTCTAGGAAGCAGTTTATGATGGCTGGACAGAACACAAAGGGGAATGTTAGTACATAAGGCTGGAAGTGCAAGACAATGATGCAAAAGTTTGAGTCTCATTCAATTCCCAATGGGAGCCATTAAAAGGCTTGGCTAGGACAGTAGTGTAATCTGATTGGTGTTTCCAAAGGATAACTGTGGTGATGTGGAGCGTGGATAAGAAGCAGCATTTGCTGGAGGGAGAAAAAGGAGTCCACAAGGCTTTTTCAGGAATTCACAAACAAAAGCAATCAATTCCCTATCTACTTTGTGCACCCTGGCATATGGTATGGAATAAACTAGACAGGAAGTTTTCCCACAACAAAAATCTATGCACTGCATTTATACAATTTAAACAGTTTAAAATCCTAAAAAGCAATAAGGGTTACTCTTTGATTAAGAGGGAGTCAGAACTCTTTTCTGTGCGGATGAACATTAAATTACTGACAGCAACCCTCTTCTTAATCTATTTTGGATTCCCTTAGTATAACATTTCACCTGACCTTTAGAATTATCTATCAGTTCAGAATGCTGTGAGAATTCTTAAACAATCTTGATAGTCAAGGTTTCTACTGATTTTCATGAAGTCTCAATAAAAATTATCTGTAAAATATCATATAATAAGTAAGTGTCATCATCCATATGCCATTTTTCTGCATGTGTTAAATGGGAATAAATGGGGATTAACTAAATTAAAATTGATATAAACAGTGAGTATTATTATCAGAATATTAATTAAAGCAGACAGATGTACTTAATTATAATATATAATAAGATGCTTTGAGCTGAATGTCATTCAAAAATATAATTGAACATGTTTACATACTTTTCTGTTATGTATTTAATTTTACTCTGAATATTCTACTAATCTCTATAGAAATTGATAAATAGTAGCAATAGGAAGTCCTCTTACGCCTCTCAACTACATTTCTGATGCAGGAAGCTCTTCCTCCTCCTTGATAATGTCATCTGGACTCTGCTTGGAAGGAAGAACTAGAGAATCCATTTTTTATGATGTTGAGCTCAGTGTCTACTGAGCAGCTTGGATGTTCAGCCTTTCCCATTGCCATCTGAAGCAACAAAGCCTGCAGCTGCTACTCCACAGCTCTTCGGATATTTAAAGAGAGCAATTGTATCCCACAGTCTGGAAGCCACTGCAGTGATTCAGCGGTGAGTTAACGAGGCTGTAAGCTAGAGTAACTCCTGAAAGAATGAAAATTAACCACCATGAAAGGGAACCATTTTGTTCCCTCTGAGCATAAGGTGGTTCCATCCTGAGTGAGAAAGAAAAGAGAATCTGCCATGGATAGGGATAGAAAGTCAGGAGCGAGAGGAATTTCAGGAGCAGGTGAATCTTGCTCTCACCTCTTCCCAGAACCAACAGGCCTCCCTCCAATAGGCAGCAGCCAAGCTGTGGAGAGAGAGCTCAGCTGTGGGAGGATCCCCCACACGGGAGCCCCGGAGCCAGGTCAGGTGCCCACAGAGCTGTGAAGAGAGGTGGGATTTCCGTCCACCAACGAGAGGTGGTGCCCACTGGAGACAAAGGCACCCCCTTGGAGGCCACTGTGCAAAGTTTTGTTTGAAGCCACTGACCTTGGACTCCAGTAGAAGGAGGGCGGTGCAGACTGGAGTCGCCTAGGAAGCTTGGGGTTTGTGGATTGGGGATGAGATGCGGAAGAGCAGCTGCCAGGATCCCTATGCTGGGGTATCCTCCAAAACCTCACTAGCCATCTTGGGTGAGTCAACCCCCTCGGAGCATCATCAGCCTGGGAAACCCACCCTACATCCTAAGTCCTGCTGAGGAGTCAGTGGCATAGGCCAGGGCATAAAAGTCTGAGCAGATTCTGGGGTGTGTCAGTGACTGGCTTTGGGGTGTGCCATTCACCCCACATTCCTATGAACCACCTCCCATCCCAGGCCTTCAACCTATTATTGTCTGTGTCCATAGGTTATGCATATAGGTCTTTGACAACCTTTAACTTTTAAGGCCCTCTTTCATCTATACTTCCTTTGGTTTACCTCAGCGCTTATATAGGCAGAAGTCCAATTTTTGCATGATTTTCTTGCAAAATGTGGGTTATTATGGCTCATATATATGAGTATACAAAATAATTATTTTCTAAATTTTGATATAGAAATTATATATGGGTAAGGTTTCAATGACCTTATAGGCCATCTAATCTGATTATAATCCAGCAATATTGACTAAAACCTCAACTGTATCCGTATCAGGATTGCCAAAGGAATTGGATGAGAGATGTCTAGTGAAAGATCTAAGATATTGCAGGAGAGGATGCCTTGTAAGACATAAGTCACTTATTTAAACATATATATATGTCTTCATTCTTAAAATATTCCAAAAAAGCATAGTCCATTAAGAATTTATGGAGATCTTTCCAACTTGGAAGTATCTGAGAGTTTGAAATAATTAAGAATTGGTTATTGATAGAGATAAGGAATAAATTGCAGTATTAGGTGGAGGGACATGATCAATGGGGAAAAGTAGGTTAAGCAAACGAGAGATCAGGATATGAGCAGGATGCTCTATTTAAACCTGATTTCCATTAAGGATTATGACATATCATGGGAAGCATGCTCATGAACCTGGTACTAAGTACAAGAGAGGGGTGGCCGGGGATCAGTGACATCACTCAGGGGAGTGAATGGCATAGTTGTTAGAAAGAAGTAATGTTTTTAAAGTATTTGCATTTTCAAGCATAACACACATCTACATACATGTAAAAAGTAATTCAGAGAGACACGTTTGGGGTTCACGGGGAGTCTATTATTTCCAACAGGTAAGACATGACTGTAACATATCAAGATCAATTTGATATCCCTGTGGGATTATTTAAAGAAACCACAGAAAGCATCTCAAACTTTGGGACATTTGAGTTGATAATTGCATAATAAGACTTTTTCATTACAGGCTTTCTTTCATAATTTATAGGTATTCTACTAAAATCTGAGTAGGAAAAAACTTCCTGTTCCTTTGGTTTCTTTAATAGCTCTCTCTTTCTCTCTCTCTCTCTCTCTCTCTCTCTCTCTCTCTCTCTCTCTGTGTGTCTCTCTCTCTCTCTCCCTCTCCCTCTGTATTTTCCTTAACTGTAATGATTTCAGGTGTATGATTAGAATTTTAATATTTAATGATGTTTCAATCTCTGTTCCCATACAAAAGTCACATTCATAGATATGGTCTTTGCATATGCCAGGATTTTTGGTTGTTTATTTAGTTAATTTCTTCTCATCTTTCAGAGCCTTGCTCAAAATATACCTTCTCTGACCTCTCAGTTCCCAACTACATTGGACATCTCATTAAATGTACTCGCAGCATGTACTCTCCTCCTAGCACTTATCGGTACTAGAACGGAATGTTTAAGGGTAATTTGACCACCATTGTCTTCCCAGCACCAAACCCAGTAGCTGGCACAGAGTTGGTGCTCAATAGATAATCACTGGTTTCGTGAGCAGAGGGATCCTCTCATTAAGTAAAAAGATCACAGATCAGATTTTAAAAATTGCACCATTTTGTTAATAAAAGCAAAAATTACATGTCAAGCTCTAGCTGGTTTGGCTCAGGGGATAGAGTGTTGACATGCAGACTGAAGGGTCCCAGGTTCAGTTCTGGTAAAGGGCACGTACCTCCAATGCAGGCTCCATCCCTGACCATAGTCAATCCAGCACATGTGGGAGGCAACCAACTGATGTCAATGGAAAAATATCCTCTGGTGCAAATAAGTAAAAAATAAAAATAAGAAAAATCTACATGACAAAATAGCTGCAAAATGTTAATGAAGGAACAAAATTGAAAAATGCTCATTTGATTGGTTTTAACATAATTTTTTTATGCTCTTATAGAAATAACTTTCCAAAGAAACAAAATTAGATACACATATTTTTGAGTATTCATTTAACTAGATCAGATATATATAACTGACACATTTTACACACCCGCTAACAGAATATTCACTCTGCCTATGGACCATGACATGCCTATCATCAATATGATGCATTAAGAACATTTTCAGACTCCAAAACAATATTAGGCTAAGCAAGAGCAAGGCAGATTTTGATAACTCAGATACAATATATTTAATATCGCTGCTTGTATTAAAGAGTGTCTTTGTAACACACTGTGTACATATGTATTTTTATTTTTTACAAAATGAGTACATAACAAAGACCACACTGTATTGTGAATATTTATTCTCCAAGGGTATAAAACATGAGATATTCTTAATACATTTATTTATTTTTTAATCAATTTTATCTAAGACTCCTGAGTATTAATACGTAAGTCTATTTTAGATGCACTTTTAAAAGGTTCTCATGCTCTGTGATACATGGCCTTAACATAAAAAAAGACTCTTTCCATAAATCTTTGAGAAAATATCATATAGACAGCTTGGTTACAGTTATCTAAATTAATTGTATAAGGCAGGGTTGGAGAACCTTTTATCTGCCAAGGGCCATTTGAATATTTAGAACATCATTTGTGGGTCATAGAAAATTATGAACTTAAAAGTTAGCCTGCTATATTAGGTCACACTTTTAATTAGTTCACACCTAATGCCTTGGCAGGGCCAGACCAAGTGATTTTATGGGCCTTACATGGCCCGTGGACCAGACAATCCCACCCCTGGATAATGACTGAAGCCTGGATTTCCTTACTTATGAAACTAAAATATATCTATTTTTAAATGATTTCCTATTAGACACTGTCCATGTCATAATAATTTTCTTAAGGATATGTTGATGCGGCCACATCAGTCTTCTTGGTAATATCTGATTTACCTGCCACATCAATAACCTGTTTTTAGAAATGATCTCACTCCAGTTACTTCACAGACAGCACCCGGGCCATTAAGCTTGTTCTGAAGGAGTGAATCCCAGGATGTTCACACGTGGCCGGGTCCCAGGGAAATGTCCAGAGCCAGGACGTGTGCCCCACTGGCCACTGTACTCCGGGGAGAGGGCTTCACTCTACTTTTTTAAATTCCGATTCTGATTATTTCTGCTTAATGCCAATAGCTCATTTGCATACAATAGAAGGGTAGAATATCTATACTAATAAAAGAGTAATATGCCAATTAGACCCGGAGACCTTCCAGACAAAGCCAGGGCTTGGCCAGCCTGCAAACCACCCCCAAAGGGCCCTCAGCCCCTCGCCCAGGCTGGCCACACCCCGATATAATAGTGAGTTTTCTCACTCCATTGGGGGCATGGCCAGCCTTCAAATGGCCATCAGCCCCTTGCCCAGGTCCACCCGGCCCCAGTAGAGTCCCTCACCTTGATGGGAGTGTGGTCAGCCTGGAAACAGCCCTCGGCCTCTTACCCAGGCTGGCCACACTCCCTAGCGGGGACTCACACCCCAATGGGGGCATGGCTGACCTGCAAATCACCCCAGCCCCTCGCCCAGGCTGGCACTGGCCCCAGTGGGAACCCCTACCCTGATCAGGGACCCGCTTCAGGCCAGACCAGCTGGCCCCTTCCCATGAACCAGGCCTCTATTCTATACTAATAAAAGATAATATGCTAATTAGACCAGGAGACCTTCCAGGAGACCTTCTGGACATCCTTCCAGACAAAGATATGGTGTTGGGGCCGAGGCAGAGGAGGTTACAAGTGATCAGGCCAGGAGGGGAGAGCAGTTGGAGTCAAGCTGGCTGGCATGGGGGGCCAGTTAGAAGAAAGCAGGCTGGTTGGGGGGCCCTTGGGGGCAAGAAGGCTGGCAGGGGGGTGGATGCAGTTGGGGGTGAGCATGCCGGCAGACAGAGTGGTTAGGGGAGATCAGGCAGGCAGGCAGGTCAGCAGTTAGGAGCCAGTGGTCCTGGATTGAAAGAAGAATGTCCAACAGTCAGACATTCCCTTAAGGGTCCCAGATGGAAGAGGGTGCAGGCTGGGCTGAAGGACAAATTTTGTGCACCAGGCCACTAGTGTATCAATAATGATAAACACTTAATAATCCTATACTTCCTAACATCCTACTTTTTCATCTTTAATTCAGGGAAGCCAAACATTGTGGAGACAGTAATCAGGCCTTAAACTCAGGGTCTGTTTAACATCATTTGCCATCTGAGTCTGGTATTTTAACTAGCAAGACATTTTTTCATGTTAGCTATGCAGACTAAAACCTTATATCATTAACCTGCTTGGTTCAGTTGGTTTGAGAACACATTTCTAATGTGAGTAAGACCATTAAGCCCCCTAGGAGCCAGTGACCTTTGTTCTACGGGCATAGTCTGCAGTGATATAATAGCGAGTTTTCTTATAATGTGTTCCTTTAGCCAGAAGGCAAACCAGTTGAGAAAATGAAGAAGACAGAGATCAAACCTATCAGCACTAGCAAAAACGCAACAAAGTTCAAACTATCTTCTAACAATTCATAGAAATACTATCTTCATATAGGAAAAAAGAGCCAATTATTGGTATCATAGACTCTTATAATTAGATCAATTAATTATCCATTGTTTCTGATTTATAGTTGTATATCCATAAAATATATTTGTAGGAAAGAACAATAGAAAAATGAGAAGGGGACATTAGGGGAAGGATTATTGTGAAGTTGGAATAGATGGGAACTTAGAAATCATCTCTTCTTATTTTGCATAAGAGAACACTGAGGGATGGAAAGAATGAGTGACTTATGCACTGTTACTAGGGTTATAGGGAAAAACACAGAGTGCCTGATGGTTAATTTTCTGTCAACTTGGCTGAGCCATCTTACCCAGATATGTGGTCAAACACTCTTCTGGATGTTCTGTGAGGGTGTTTCAGACAAGAATAATATTTAAATCAGTGGATTTTGAAAAAAGCAATTGCCCTCTATAATGTGGGTGGACCTCAGCCAATCAGTTGAAGGCTTGAATAGAACAAAAAGACAGTTCCCCCAGGGAAGAGTGAATTCTGCTGGAGATGGTCTTTAGACTTGAAATGCAACATGGGCTCGTCCTTGGGCCTACAGCCCACCAGCCCATATTTTGGGCTTGCTGGACTCCATGTTAGTGTGATCCTATTCTTTAAAATAAATTGCTCCTTACCTGAGAGGTTTATTTAATATATTACACATCCTGTTGGTTCTGCTTCCCTGGAAAACACAAACTAATAAGAGTGTCATAAATTACATGCATCTACAAGTGAAAAAAAAATGGGTAAAATCATCAATTGTCTTTCCTTCTAAACTTCTCTTTTTAACTCTTTGGAAGGAACTTTGAAATACCACTATGATAAGCATTGTACAAAAGTATGGAATCACCCTACCCAGTTTGGCTCAGTGGATAGAGCCTCGGCCTGCGGATTGAAAGGTTCCAGGTTCGATTCTGGCCAAGGTCATGATTGTGGGCACATCCCCAGTAGGAGGTGTGCAGGAGGCAGCTGATCAATGTTTCTCTCCCATCGATGTTTCTAACTCTCTATCCCTCTCCCTTCCTCTCTGTAAAAATTAAATAAAAATATATTTTTTAAAAAGGATGGAATTTTATTTTAAATTAGTATCTTGAGTCATGAACTAACTTGTTTATCTTCTCTTACTCTGAAGATTTTGACTAAACAGTCTAAACAAACTGCATAATCTAAAAGCCATTAATTTCCTAAGGACAACCACAAAAAAATATTTCATTGCAAGAAGGAGGAATCTGCTGAAACCGGTTTGGCTCAGTGGATAGAGCGTTGGCTTGTGGACTGAAGGGTCCCAGGTTCGATTCCGGCCAAGGGCATGTACCTTGGTTGCGGGCACATCCCCAGTAGCAGGTGTGCAAGGGGCAGCTGATCGATGATTCTCTCATCGATGTTTCTAGCTCTCTATCCCACTCTCTTTCTCTCTGTAAAAAAATAAATAAAATATATTAAAAGAAGAAAAGAAGAAGGAGGAATCTGTATTTTTAGCCTATAACTGGGTACCCGAATTGTATAGATGTATATATGTGTCCATCGCTCCTGCCTGTCCCTATGCTATTCTCATTCAGCTTCTCTCCCTTTGAGGCAAATCTCAAGGCTTACCCTGACCATACCGTTTTCCTATTGGCTACATTCATGTTGAACTCTCCCTTCTCAAATTCCTCTTCTCACTTTAGCACTTTATCTCCCATCACATTTAAACTGTCTGAGCCATCCAGTATGGTGCTAACCCTCTGAGCTTATTCTTTCAGATTGAAGAGAGGCATTGAGGCTTAGAGTATGCCTGAGGGATCCAGTCCCCTAGGAATTAATCATACAAGCAATGTCACTGTAGGACTCAGAGGAAGGTGAGAAGCATGGTTATAGAAACTTAAATCTGGACTCTTCTTCTAGAGAATTTAAATAGTTACAGTGCAAGGTACGGGTTGTAAGAACCAAAATTAGAGAAAATATACCCTGAGTAGCCAGATTATTATGATTTCTGAATGCATAATAATCTGGCCACTCAGTATATATACGTATTAGAGGCCCAGTGCATGAAGAATTCGTTCATGGGTGGGGTCCAGCCAGCCTGGCCAGAGGGAGGGCACATGGGTGGCTGGGTGGCTGATCGGCCTGCCTGCTGGTTGAAGTCCTGGTCGAGGGGACAATTTGCATATTAGCCTTTTATTATATAGGATACACACTGAGTGGCCAGATTATTATGCATTCAGAGATCATCATAATCTGGCCACTCAGTGTATAAACTCAGACAAAAGTGGGAGCGGAGAAGTGGTGTGAAATTTACTGGATGGTCCTGTGCAACATGCAGAGCTCTGGGGGAGGGGAGGCAGCCCAAAGAAACTTTGCTATGGTTCTTTTGCTATGGTTCTTCTCCAACTTTAATCTTTTCTGTTCTTAAAAATGCTCCTTCTCTGAGAGGCAAACCTCTTTTAGAGCCCAACACTACCTTTCAGCTCCGGGACGCCAGATGTTTCTATGGCAGTATTCGATTAGAGGCAGCAAAATGTTCATTTACCCAAGGCTTCATTTTAGGAAAAGACAGCGTTGTTCTGGGTTTGCTGTTGTCTACCTCTCCCAGAGAAAATGAGGCATGATTACTGAAGTGCTTCTGAAAGCATTCCATGGCCTTGCAGTTAGACTCCTCGGGGTGGAATTCAGCAAGATATGCAAGAGAAAGCTCACTTTTTAAAATGTGCCTTGTTTGTATGATGTTCGTGTAGACATCATAAGTTATATATCGGTTATCCTATTAGCCACAGCTGCTCATTCCACATTATCTACACGCCACACCATCATGTAACTCATGCTCTCTGGCATTGCTGTTTTCAGAATAATTTGTTCGAAAGTGGCAAGTACCTCTAACAATGGTTCAGAATCTCCATTACTCCAGATGATGGGGCTCAGTATTGTGGCAGGAGTAAAGGCAAGCATTATACCTCACACAGGAAGGTGGTAAGCCTTAAACACATGAAGATTTGTTGAGATTTGTCTGGAGATATCATCACATCTCCAATTAGCTCCCTGTCTCTCCTCCCGAAAACACACATTTGAGCTCATGAAATATTCCATAAAACTTAGATATGGGAAATGCAGCATCAAAAAAATAAATGCTAATGCTAATGCTCATAAGGTTTCTGTAGAAAAAGATTAAGAAACATTCTAAAATGGTTTATAAAGAACATAAAACACCTTATTCAGGCCTTTGCTGGTTTGGCTCAGTGGATGGAGTGTTGGCCTGTGGACTGAAAGGTCCCAATTCTGCTCAAGGGCACATGCCTGGGTTTCAGACTCGAACCCCAGTAGGGGGCATGCAGGAGGCAGCCAAGTAATGATTCTCTCTCATCATTGATGTTTCTATCTCCCTCTCCCTCTCCCTTCCTCTCTTCAATCAGTAAAAATACATTTTAAATAATGATAGATATATGATAGATGATAGATAGATAGATAGATAGATAAATCAAACACCTGATTCAGTCTAACTAGCAAAACATTTCTCTGGTTTAAGATCCAAATAATATTGATTATAACTGTATAGATCCCTTTATAGTATTTGAGACTGTGACTGACTTCCATCTTCTTCTTACCCCTTTTCCATAGAAAGATAAACAAGTTGGCTCATGGTTTGTTCAGATGAAGTTCACCATCTGAGCAGGGCCCATGTGGTGAACAGCTGAGGGTACCCTCTAGCGCACAGCAAGGGAGGAATGCAAGTCCTTTATCCAAGCCTGCAATAAATGGTTTTCAAAAACCATTGAGAAAACCTGTAAGCAGAGTCTGCACCAGGACTGTAGGCCTAGCCTATAGCTTGAGGCTTATCAGAGACCTCGACCTTAAGCCAGGGGACCCAATTAATTTTGTTCACATTCCTGACCCATAAACTGGAAGATAATAACTGTTGTTTAAGCCTCTGAGCTTTGGGATAATTTGTTATATAGTCATAGATAACTTTCACACACTCCATAAAGTATTCTTAGTGGATATTAATCTCCTTCATCCTTGAATGATATCATTCATTTTGGAAGTTAATCACAAATTATCTTGCGTTGTTTACTTAGTGCTAATTGGCCATTTTTCAATGGTGTTCTGTAGGTATCTAATGAGGGTGTGTGAGTATGAATGTGTGTGTGTTCTATGTATGCAGTGATTGTGGGCTTAGGGGTAAGTTTAAATGAGGAAGTTAAGTGGGCAGGGCTCTGGGTCCCTTTGCCCTGCCTTAACTAGAACAGTTCCTCTTTTACCTTCTAAATATATTAGGCTATGATATAATGTTTAATTAGGGAAGAAGGGCGCTGTATTTTAAAGTTTTAAAATTGTCAACTTAAATGATTGTGATTTAAGTCTTGCCAACCACTGAACTATATTGCAATGTAAATTTTTTTAAACCAGGAGCTAGAAAATACTTTTAGCCAATCAGGATATTTCTTTCAGGTATCCAAATCTGAAATTTCCAACCTAGTACTCCTAAATCCCACTTTATAAAATACATTCAATCAAGTAAACAAAACCAGGTAGGCTGTAAATCAGGTAACATCATCATTTAAATATTTATTGTTGAAAGAATTACATATGTCACCTTTCTTCCTCCCATTGACACCCTCCAGCTCGCTCCCCAACCCTACTCAAGGCCTTTAGCAACCTATTGTCTGTATCTATAGGTTATGCACATACATATATAAGGTTTTTGGTTGATTACCTCCCACTTACCCAGCCTCCTCCGCCTTCCCTCCCAGATTCCGTATTCTGTTCCATGCTCCCATGTCTCTGGATCTGCTCCATTCATCAGTTTATTTTGTTAATTAGATTCCATATATGAGTGAGATCACAACCCCAAACCTCAGGCTGAAAATCAGCTCTAGTGAAGAAGATGAAGCTGAAACCTGAAAACCAACATGTGCAGCTTAGACTTTAAACAGAAGCTCTAGCCATTCACTAAGTCAATGTGTAGATGTGAAGTTGTGAACCAACTAAGTGTCACTGAAGATTCCAGTGTGATAGTACAGAGCATCAACGAAGGTGAGGCTGAAGCAAATCTCATTATTGCATGCCATCTGGTCTATATCCCAGTTCCCTGGTGAAGGAGTTCAAGTAGGAAGCTAGACAGACATGAGCCGGATAGATGGCTAAGATGAAGGGGAAAACAGCATGAAGACATGACAAGCAAGAAGTAATCAAGAGTTAGCAGACCCAAGGGTGAGGAAGGGGGAGACTTGAATACACCTCCAGGATACAGTGTAACAGATAGCTCAACATTCAGGTGGGGCAGCCTTGACACATGAGGAAGTATTTTTATTTTTTTACACAACCCAACTCCAAGGTATAAAATTTCAGATGACCAAGCAGGACACTTAGTTTGGTTTTACCAGCTAAGCTGCCTGCTCGGACTATATCTGGGTATGTTTCCTTTTCTGGCAAATAACTCTTGTATGCTTTGCTGCTATTTGGTACTGTCTCTTGTTTTAATTCCTTTCTATCAGCAAAACAAGAACCGGGGTGCAGAGACTCCTCTAACAAAGGACTGTGGAATAAGAAGCAGTGAGGGAGACATGAAGGGAGATATTGTGATTTAAAGAGTTTGGGTGCAGCCTACAATTCTTGAATGCCAAAAACTGAAGAAAAAGTGATAAGGTTTTGTAAGGTTTAAGGCGCAGGAAACTGGAATTGGAGACCACCAAGGCATATTAAAGGAAGGTTTATTCCCCAGTAATGAGTTACAGAAGTAGAGAAATCAGAATTAAAGGAGGCAGGAGAGGGAAAAGGACCCAACCAGGCTGACTCGCAACTGAGAGAGAACAGCAACACTGGAGTGGTGAGGAGCCTTTTGAAGGGAGGAACAGGAAACGGGTGGACCCAGGGTGGAACAGGAAGGGGTGGGCCCCAGGGCACTCAGGACACGCTGATTGGTGGTTCAATGACTTGGGGATGTCTCAGTGGCAGTTGCCGGTAATGTCATAACTCTGCCCACCGGTTTTGGGGAGGGAGGATCTTACACACACCCAGCAAAACAAATAGCAGCATTCATGTGTGTGTTCTGAGAAGAAGCTGTGCGATGACCCAGATTACTCTTCTCTCTCCCACCCTAAACTATGAGCTTTAATCGCCAGCAGGTTCTAAATATGAGAAATATTTTAATTATAATAAAAATAAATAACTCTACTTCAAAGCTAGTATCAAACTTAATGGTCAGACATTAAAAACAGAAAAAAGAAACTATGACCATTATATCCACTGTTATTTAATATCTTCTTGGAAGTAATAGCACATTCAGAGAAGCTAAAGTATTTAAAGATGTAGAAGTTGTAAAGAAGAAAATAAAATTGTTTTCCTAGAGAACTTAAAAGAGCCAATGGGGGAGAAAAACTATTAGAAATTATAAGAGAATTTGATGGAATGGCTAAGAAATAGTAGCTATTGTTTAATCAAATTATTGGAATTGATTGAAAGTACACACACACACACACACACACACACACACACACACGTCACTATTGTTGCATTCTATCTTAATCTATTTTCACAACCCATGGCACCAAACAGTGAGTTCTCGTCATATAAGTATTCCATAAGTATCCGTGGCATGAATTGCTCTCCTGTAACTGAAAATATAATTCAAAGGTTTGGCATGTGGTCCCACAGGCCCTTTCTTACATTGTTTTCCTTTGTTCTTTGTTCAGGATCCACACTGCTGCCTTCGGGGCCTCTTCCTATTTATGGTCTTATCTCTTCAGCACAGATATATTTGGATAAATACGAAAGTGTAAATGTGACTTTTTATTACACAGCCTTTAAAGCATTCACTTCAGAATTTCTTGTGTATGTGATGTGATCAGTTTTAGACCCCGGCAGAAAGCTACCTCTGCTTCTCAAAGAAATGAACCAATGGGGATGCAATTAGTAAGAAAACATTCAAGAAGATCCACCACCACACAATCAAGTCAAAACGAAGTATAATAGTCACGACTCTTAAAAAGGGGTTGGAATTAGCAACGGCCAAAGTCTAGTCAATCTCCAAAGAAATACCTTAAATATATGCTCCCACTTCAGCTGAAAGCATTCTAAAACTAAAGGCTCATTTCTAAATGCGTTTTAATATCTCAAAAGCTGAAAGTAAAAATAAGAAAATCCTGCAGAAGTGCCTTTGATGCTGTAAATGAAATGCAAATCAGATGCATATCACTAAATACCACAGTTCTTCAATGAATATGGCTGGTTTTCTTTTTAATAAAACAGGTTCAAAGCATGCATTTTGGATTCATTTTAATGTCTATGGACTTTATTGTTTGGTACAGAAAAAAACTCCATGGCATAATGGCAATTTAAACTTTTCAATAATATGATCGAGAAGAGCTGAATTTTTAAAACATTGTTAGTTATTCATGTTGTACCAATTTTTTAGCATAAGAATAAGTGCTGACTATTTTATTTTTTTAAGTGTAAGACCTCTATTTTCAGATCCTCTGGTCATTCTACAATATCCCATCTGCCTCTGCTTCATTCCTCTCTCCTATTTCCATCCTTCAAGGTTTAGCAAGAACCCCAACCAATCAATGAAGCTTTTTCTAAATACTTATACTTCTGTGGCATTATCTCTCCCTTTATACCTATACAACTTATTTAGTTTTATCATATTATCATTTAATATGTCATATAGGTGTGTATATTATATATGCACATATACGTATGTATATATTTCCATATAAACATATACATATGGAATATAATATGTACTGTATGTATATATATAGTACTGTATATATAAATATATACAGTACATGTATACAATATATAGCATATATGTAGTATCTATATATGATTTCTATATATGATGTATACACATATGATTCATGTGTAGATTCATTATATGAGTATAATGTGTCATATTTGACATTATACTCACATAATGTCATATATATAAGCTTATATAGAAAGTTACTATTTATTAAGGGGTGACTATGTTCCATATATATATATATATATATATATATATATATAGAGAGAGAGAGAGAGAGAGAGAGAGAGAGAGAGAGAGATAATATGCAGATTAGGCCAGGACTCCACAAAGGATTGACCAGACAGGAGGAGGTTGTGGGTGAAACGTCGAGAGTAGGGCAGCAGGGGCTGCTCCAGGCCTGAGATGGGGGAGGGCCTGATCAGGAGCTGCTAAGTTGTGAGCCCAGGTCAGGGCTCATGCAGGAGGCAGCCAATTGAGTGTCCCTCTCACATTGATGTTTCCCTTTGTCTTTCCCTCTCTCTTCCATGCTCTAAAAATCAATGGGAAAATATCCTGAGGTGACTCAAGGATGGGTGGTACCGTGTGATTCCAAATTGTGCACTGAGCTCCTAGTATATAATGTTATTCAATCTTCTCCAAAATCCTATAAATGGGTTATTAATATTATTTCCATTTACACTAAAGGCAACTGAGATTTAAAAAAGCTAAGTGAGTTTCATGTAATTTCACAACTAACACTGAGTAGTGGAGGAATTAAAACTCAGATCTAGGATGTCTCAGCCAGGCAGGCCGCATAAACAGTCAGTTCCCTCTGCCTTGGACATTACTTATCCCACCCAGAATGGAACTAAGAGCGTGGGGGATAAAGAATGCTCCAGGAGAGAAAACCAAGATGGAGGCATAGGTAAAAGCCTAACTGCAGCCTCACTCAACAATATAAAAAAATACAACTAAAATATAAAGTGGACATTATCCAGAACTACAGGAAAGTTGACTGACTGGAAATTCTACAACTAGAAAGAAAGAGAAAACCAGAAGGAAAATCAGAGGAGCTATAAAAGCCTAAGGTACAGAGAGACACGGTGAAGCTCCAGACTGTGCTGAACCCCAACTCCAACTGCACTGAACCCCAGTTCTGGGCGATACCCTGGGGTCCCAGGCTCATACAGAGGGAATCTGGGCTGAAAGACAGAAGCTAAGGGGAGCAGCGAAAGGCAGAACCCCAGAGTCATGCACATTGCATGCAGAGGACCGTCTGTTCACTGAGCTGCTGTATTGCCCTAGCGGGAAGGAGACAAAAGCTCAGGACTGTGCTAAGGCCCAGTTCTGACTGCACTGAACCCCAGTTATGGGTGAGACCCTTGGGCCCCAGCCTCATACAGAGGGAATCTGAGCTATAAGGCTGAAGCTCAGGGGAGCTGCTAAAGGCAGAGCCCCTGAGTCACACACATTTTGCACAGAGGACAGACAGTTGATTGGGCCACTGGATTGTCCTAGTGGGAAGGAGAAATAAGCTCCTGACTGCTCTTAACCCCACTTCCAACTGCACTGAACCCCAGTTGTGGGCTCACTAGGGGAGAGACTAGACTGTCTGGTAGCAGGGGAAACTCTAGATCACCTATCTCTCAAAGGTGCTTGCAGCGAATACCAAAGGACACTGAGGAACACTGAGACTCAGGAACCTCAGAGGGCGGGGCTAACCGGAAGCCAAGGCTGTAGGCTCCACCCTGAAACTCCGCCCCATCTAAGCTGAAAACAGAAGGTTTTGCAGGTTTGCAGGTCTAGTGAAATAAGGCTCTCTCCTGGCATAGACACAATTGATCCTCCCAACCTACCAACTCAGGGAAGCAGTGAAAATGCTGAGATGAAGAAACAGATCACAAATGAAAGAAATGGAGGACAAAAAACAACTGGATATAGAGTTCAAAACCACACTTATAAGGTTGTTCAAGAATCTCCTAGAAAAGGCCAATAAAATAAATGAGACCTATGAGGATATGAAAAGGGATCAACTAGAAATAAAGAATACATTCTCTGAAATAAAAAATATTATATAGAGTCCTAAAAACAGAATGGAAGATTGCAAGAATCAAGTCCAAGATTTGGAACACAAAGAGCCAGAGGACACTCCTCCACAGAAGCAAGAAGACAAGAGAATCCAGAAAGTTGAAGATAGTGTAAGAAGTTGGGACAACTTCAAGTGAACCAACATCAGAATTATGGGTGTCCCAGAAGATGAAAGAGAGCAAGATACCAAAAAGAAATAGTGACAGAAAACTTCCCCCACCTGGTGAAAGAAATAGACTTACACATCCAGAAAGCACACAGAACCCCAAACAAAAGGAATCCAAAGAGGACTACACCAAGACACATCATAAGTAAAATTCCAAGAGCAAAGGGCAAAGAGAGAATATTAAAAGCAGCAAGACAAAAGCAGGTAGTTACCTATAAATGAGCACCCATATGACTGTCAGCTGATTTCTCAATAGAAACCAAGCCAGACGGGAATGGCAAGAAATATTCAAGGTGATGAATAACAAGAACCTACAGCCAAAAATACACTACCCAGCAAAGCTATCACTCAGAATGGAAGGCCAGATGAAAATCACAAATAAATTTAAGCTAAAGGAGTTCATCACCGCCAAACCAGAATTATATGAACTGCTAAAAGGGGTTCTTGAGAAAGAGGAAGAAAATAAAGATAAAAATTATGAACAACAAGTACATAACTATCAACAAGCGAATCTAAAAACCAAGGGAAGTAAAAATCATGATGAACAATATTAACTGGTGAATATGATAGAATCAGAGGTATGGAAGGGGAGTGGACTGATGATTCTCGGGGAAATGGGGAGTGGGGGAGGGGGCACGGGAAGAGACTGAACATAAACTGCACCTATGGATGAGGACAATGGGGGATGGGGAAAGCGCAGAGGGTGGGATGGAAACTTGGTGTAGGGGAGCAATAAGGGGGGGGAAATGAGGAACATTTGTAATAATATGAACAATAAAGATTTATTTGGGGAGAAAATAAGGATGCTCCATCAGATGAGGCAGAGGAGGCACAGCTGAGAACGGTGTGAGCTTTGGGCCATCCAAGGGCCACAGTTTTGTTGTGAAGGTGGCAGTCAGTGGCTCCTTGTTTTTCTCTTCAGTGGAAGTGCCCTCGGGGTCAAGCCCAGGAGGCGGGCTCAGGGCCTCCCCACCCTCCACCGGACCCTGCCTTTCCGCGTCAAAAGCCACTCCGTGTGGAAGTCAAGAACTGAAGCACTTTTGGCTTCATGGGTCAATTAAATACAGTGCCGTCAATTTTCTTTTTCAAATAAAGATGACAGAAAAGGACCTACCATAGAGTAGCGTGATTATTTCATAAATCAATATATATTTTAATACAGAAAACAAAGAGAACTTTATCTCAGAAATAAATTGAATATATAAGATATGTTTTTATTGATTTGAGAGAGAGAGAAACATCAATGTGAGAGAGAAGCATTGATCGGTTGCCTCTCTTACACGCCCAACCAGGATAAAACCCACAACCTGGATATGTGCTCTGATGGGAATCGAACCCACACCCTTTTTGATGTATGGGATGATGCTCCAACCAACTGAGCCACCTGTCCAGGGCAGAAAGGACTCTGTTTTAAAGTGAGAGAATTTTACAATTATTTCACTTTTCTCTATTTTATTAAATTTTTATTTGGCCTTGGGGGCTTATAAAAATTTTAAAAACTCTTGTGAGCTGGTACCACTCTCTAGTCTAGCCGGTGTGGGGGCAGCACCACACTCAGCCGTGTGGCTTCTGAGAGCAGCAGGCCCAGAACAGCGCCCCCCACGTCACCTGCTGATGCCTGTGCTGCTCCTCACAGAGACAGACGTGCTCGGAAACACAGGCCTCACCTCCCAGCAGAATCTCCCCTCCGGGAGCCGTTTCAGCAGTCCATCAGGGATACTTCTGTTTTGTTCACTCAATCCAGTCTGTATGCTTTAGACCGGGCCTCGCATGGGCACTTCTGCTTACAAAGAAGGCCAGTCCCGCCAAGAGAGCCCCCGGGAGCCACTCGGGCCACCCCTTTGCTCAGTTTATGGTTCCAAAAACACACTCTGAAGTTATGAGCATGACTGAGAAATTCTCACTAGAGGCTCTCTCTCTCTCTCTCTCTTTTATTCTTTCTACGTTTCGGTTATAAAATAATGGGCCAGAACTAGATTATATCCAAGGACTGTGGCAATTCTTAAAAGTTGTGGTCCTATAAATACACAGGCATCGTAACTTTGATATTTATGAGCACAGTTTGATTTGTCTCAGTGTGCACAGCAGCCAAGTTATAAAAGAATACTCTCAGTCATTAACTATCCAACATGAGAATTTGTGATAAGGTTCACATGGGAAAATATAAGGCAGAAAATGTGGAGCCATAAAAAAAATTGTGGCCCGAGCTGGCTGGGCTCAGCGGATAGAGCATCGGCCTGCAGACTGAAGGGTCCCTGGTTTGATTTCGGTCAAGGGCACATGCCTGGGTTGCAGGCTCGATCCCCAGTAGGGGGCGTGCAGGAGGCAGCGGATCAATGATGCTCTCTCATCATTGATGTTTCTATCTCTCTCTCCCTCATTCTTCCTCTCTGAAATGAAAAAATATATATATATTTTTTTTTAAATGAAAAGGAGAGAAATTGTGAAGATTGAAGACACTGTAAACCCTACACTGGTGTTGGGGAGAAGGGTGCTCCCTCACATGTTTCATTCCCCGCCCCCCCCCCCCCCCAATTTAGGGAAGTCCCATTTTCCTCTTTGCCTGCCTTTGTTGGTTAAAGGTGGTAGCCTCCCGCCCCTAATTGAGTTAGCTATTGGTGGCCAACTTTCTCCGGTAAAAGGGCACACAAAATAACCATGTGTTCCTAAAGAAGCATAAATACCCCCCACAGATGAATTTACAAAACCTCAATTCTCATTTGGAAGGCAGAGCATTGTCTTTGTGACAAGCTTTCCTCTGGAGACACCATTAGAACACGCTCCCCTTCTTCCCGATAAAGGCCCTGAGGCCGCAGTGGCGATCATCAGCATCTCGCATTGTGCCCGAGAGAACCCGGAGATGTCCCTCACCCCCGGCGGTGCTTTCCTCTGTATGAGGGCCTGCAATTAAGCACAGAAATAAAAGCAGCCTCGAGACAAATTCCATTCTCCTCTTCAGCCCTGCAGTGCTGCTGCATTGTGAGAAAATAAAAACATTTCTTCTGTTTTGATATAGGCCAATGCCTGGTGAACTGGAAACAGAGGGAGAGCACGCGGGAAGGATCTGATCCCGAGGCTGGGCGCTTTGTGTCTGACCCTTTGTAGTTTTCACTTAACTACGTGCAGGGTCATAATTATGATCTGCTTTGCTGCCGGAGGGGGTTGGGGGGGAATGGAATGGGAGGGGAAAAATGTCCCAGTGATGTTTTTAAATACAGAGAAAGTGGAAAAGAAATGGAGCATCATTTAAAATATATCAGATTCTTAAGAGAGAGAAAAAGATCTCTTGAATGTCAGTGCAGAACTAAATATGGAAAATAGCACTTGTCTGATATCTACCTGTTCATTCATCTATAGGAAACCCCACAGAGTTACTCTGTATGTGAAATGTCAAAACTCCGATGAGCATAGATGCTTTGTATAACCCTTAATCAACTGACTTACCCAAATAGGCAAGGACTTAATCAAATATATTTTTTAGAGACGCTGGATTTTGAAAAGATGGTTCCTGTAGCACAGAGCATTCTATTTCTAACGAATCCAAGACACCGTCTTTGTTAAGGTTCTGCTATTTCAAATTATTGCCATGACTCTTCTGCTCTGAAGTCATGGACAGTATAGCAGACACTTGAATGAGACGTTTAGGGGATGTGTTGACGTGTATTAGAAATGATGACCTGCAGAAGATGATGATGTCACAGCACTGTGACTTTCTGGGAAGTTCTCTTTTAAAAAGCGTGCCAAGAGTTACTACCCGAACTGACAACACCGGATAAGGAAGAAATCCAAGCTCTCAAAGCAGCCACACTCAGCAGGAATTTCAGTACTCAGAGCTAGGATATTTCTTGATTTTTCTCCATTATGTCCAACTGCCCAACCAGGGATTAAAACTTGAAAACATCATTACGCAAAAAAAAAAAAAAAGTTGCGTCCTACTGATACATAATCAAATCTGTAGGCATTGTATTTAGATTCTAGTGAATTGGGTGCACAGGCTGAGGATAAGGCATACCTTGCAACTTCGATAATTGACTTTATGACTATTAGTTTAAAAGATAGTACCGCCTCACATAATAAATTGTGAGTGACTGTGATTTAAGAAGTAAAGTAGCCGCCATTCTGACAAGTAATGCGTCTTGCAGTGCGTTTTTAAAGAACAATATCATTGCATCCACACGTGACAAAGCAGTGAGGGATTGGGGAGTCTTGCCATTTTTCTTACACAGAAGTGGTCTGAGCCTCTCTACTTATTTATAATCCCCTTGGTTTGCTCAGGTGCATTCCAGGCCCCCCAGTCCTTGCTGCCTTACACTCTTTTGCAAACAAAACTATTCTGAAGCAATTAACAAGAATCCCCCCCACACACACTCCTTTATTCATTTTCCAAACAAACTAAGGTCACTGCTCTTTTTCTCCTTGCCTTATATGTCCTCTGGCCCCACTACACCCTGAATACATTTAAATATTCTTCCTGAGATACATCTCCGGTGCGGCTATCACAAGTAAAGTGAGATTCATGAACCTACAGGTAAATGCATATCGTCTCAAATTTCTAACTATGGCTCCTTTCTGAAAGATGAGAAAGTAGTCTAGGAGAATTTAGTACAGCCTAGATCTTGCAAAGTGCTTAGTCCTTTCAATTTGACACCAGAGTCCCTACCAGCTTAGTAAGGTATAATGCATCCCTTATGATGTGGGCCTGCCAATGAAAACCTCTGGAATATTAAAATCACCTGGATAGATTTTAAGTAATGTCCACACCCACCCCCAGACAAATTGAGTCAGCATCTTTAGGGTGGGGGATCCAAGAAATCAGTTCTCTTATAAAGCTTCCTGGTGATATAAATGTGCAGTTAAGAGACATCCTTCTAGGGTAGACAAGGTTACTTGGTACAGCAACGATGCTTACTTTCAAAGAGAGAAGTAACAATGTGCATTGCTGTTACTGTTGTTATCGTTTGCTAGAACATCATATTTAGTATATTGGAAGAAAATTTCCTCACTATGAGGGCAAGGGTCATTATGTCATGAATTCTTTTAAAATATCTATGAAGAATCATGCTTATCTCCTATGAATGGTTGGTAAACTCATTAGTCAACAAAGCCAAATATCAACAGTACAGTGATTGAAATTTCATTTGAGAGCCAATTTTTTTTAACATAAACTATATAGGTAGGTACATTGTTATTAACTTAATCAGGGTACTCCTAAGCTGGCCTTTGCTAAAAGCTCAAGGGGCCAAAGAGCCACATGTGGCTCTCGAGCCGCAGTTTGCCAACCACTGCCCTATGTAGAAGGCAAACTTCCAAAGATGAAGGGGCAAGATGCAGCATTCCCTTGTCAGGTCATGAGCCCTCTCCTTCCAGGCTTAAGCAGGGCACCTTTCACTAGGCCACATTTGCTAATGGGCATCCTAATTAGACATTGTGATAGGCAGAATACGGCCCCCATCAAAGATGTCCATGTCTTAATCCCCAGAACCTGCGGGTGGATTACCTTACTTAGCAAGGGGGAGATTGAGGATGTGATTAAGTTGGGGATCTTGAAATGGGGAGATTATCTAGGTGGCCCTGATAGAACCACAAAGGTCTTTATGAGTGGTAGAGGGAGCCCAGAATCAGAGAGATTTACAGAATCAGAGATTTACCATCCGCTGACTTTGAAGATGGAAGAAAGGGCCACAACCATGAATGCAGGCAGCCTAGAATGTGAAAGAGGCAAAGCAATAGGTTCTTCTCTTGATAATCTATAAGAAATACAGAATCTCCAGAATTATCTATCTATATAAAAGCCTAAGCGACCATTACAACTGAACAAATGACTGAACAGGCAGTGTGGGGTGACCAGGCCAGCAGGGGTGGGGATTAGTGAGGGGTGACCAAATGACCAAGCAGCAGGCTGCATGGGGCAAGCAGGCTGGCAGGAGGGGGGAGGGGTCGAGAAAGCAGTCAACGACAATTAAATGATGGAATAGCAGGCTGCATGGGGCGACCAGGTCAGCAGAGGAGGGGGGTGGTGGCAATTGGGGGCAGCCAGGTCAGTGGGGGGGGGAGTTAGGGGTGATCAGACCAGCAGGGGAGCAGTTAGGAGTGGCTGGAAGAGGTGGGCAGTGAGGGGCAATAAGGCCAGCAGGCAGAGGCAGTTTAGGGGTGATCAGGCTGGCAGGCAGGTGAGCAGTTAGGAGCCAGAAGTGCAGGATTGTTAGAGGGATGTCCAATTGCCAGTTTAGGCCTGGGATTGGACCTAAACCAGCAGTCAGACATCCCCCGAGGGTGTCCTGGATTGAAGAGTGTGCAAACTGGGCTGAGGGGACCCTCCCTTCTCACCCCCACCCCCGTGCACAAATTTTGTTCACCACACCTCTAATAAGATCATAAGTGTGTGTTGTTTTGTGTCACTAGTAATTTGTTATAGCAGCCATAGGGACCTAATACAGACATTTTGAATTACCACTAAAAATGCCCACCAGGAGACTGCCTTCCACTTTAATCTAGAGAATTGAATTAGACATTGAGCTTACAATTATGAAAGCAAGGAACTCTCAAGGAGTGTGCAGTTCATTGAGGGTATAGAAACCACCTTAAAGCAGTTTAGCAATGGGCACGAAAGATGTTTCAGATTGCTAGGGTGCAACGCATCCAGGCTCCTGAGGTTATGAAGTTTGCTTGGAAAGAAAGCTGGCCTGTTTCTTCAGGATAAGCAGTGGAAACATTAGCAGGAGGTGAGTGAGTGGGAAAGTTGGAATGTTACAGGTAAAAAAAAAAAATATCAGTAAAGAATTAATTATCCATACTAAAGAGTTTATAGTTAGTATGCAGGGCTGCAATGGACAAAGGATCTGAGATACAAATTAGGCAGTGTAGAAATATGAAACATTCAAGCTACACATATTCATTCAATCATCATTCAGCAACTCCTCACAAGTACCAGCATACGCACCTTGCTTAAGGAGTGACTCATGACAAGATAAAAAAGCATTCCTGGAACACCCTAGTTTAGTCCTCTCCTGGCACCTTGATCCTCATGCAAATTAGGCTTCCTATGGACCTAATCTTCTAGCTTTCATACATGTTCAGGTAGAGCTGGCTCTACATTTCCCAAGCTGATAGAACTGAAAATGAAAAAATTCTTCTATTATACAAATGCCCAGTCTGGTCTCCTCTATTGTTTTATGTGAATGTGATGTGAAGAGTGAATGCATTTTGAATCATTTGGGCCAGAGTGGAACTACATTCAGGGATCATGTATTCAGAGGGTGATTATTTTGATTCGGGAAAGAATCAGGTCAGATTCTCAACACACTGCCAGAGAAGACATTTAGCTGAACTGAGCTGGGAAAGAAAATAGTTTTACTTACTAGTTGAACAATCTTTGTCTCGTTTCTAGAAGCTAGGGGAAGAAGATGAATTACCTTCCAGGGATAAGGCAAATTAAAAGAAAGAAATGGAAAGAGAGTCTCGTTGCTACCTAGGATTCTCTGGGCTCCCCAAGGAAGCAAACCTCATACAGAGAAAAAGACATTTTCAAGATAAAAGACCAGTATTTCTTTCTTGGTGGTTATTTTTTCTTCCTTAGTGATTTTTTTTTTATTTCAGACTGTCAAATTCCTAAGATTAGTCTAATGGATAGAATATCTTGCATAATGTAGGGAATGGAAGTGAGGTTCATGAAGTAGCACAGCTGGACATGTGGTTATCCATTTCCTGATAATTCTGACTACACCAACAGACAATTGGTCTCTCCGGTGAAGTAATTTTTATTTTTTATACTTATAAAAATCCATATGAGAGATTTTGAGACACTATTTGAGTTGTAGAAAATTCCAAAAACTAAAAAATTTAAAATTTAAGGTTTTTTTTTAATATAAAATTGGAATGTTCCATGAAAATGTTAATCTCCTATTTCTCTTACAAACTAATTATTTTTGGGTGCTTTATGAATGATTGAAGATCAAAAATTATCAAGGCTTGCAGCAAATAAATCTTGATGGTTAAATTCAAAACAGAATAAAAGACACTAAAAATTTCCCCCCTGGAAAAATAATGGAACACTAGTTTTACTTATAGCAGCCAAACACCTAAGGCTGGAGTCCACAAAAATGAATGGATTGATAAAAATGAATGAATTAAATTTATTATAATGAATAAAATGTACTCAAACATTTAAAAACTGCTTGATGGCCAAAAGCTGTTTGGCTCAGTGGATGGAGCATCAGTCTTCGGACTGAAAGGTCCCAGGTATGATTCCGGTCAAGGGCATGTACCTGGGTTGTGGGCACATCCCCAGTAAGGGGTGTGCAAGAGGAAGCTGATGGATGTTTCTAACTCTCTATCCCTCTCTCTTCCTCTCTGTAAAAAAATCAATAAAATATATTTTAAAAAATAAAAATAAATAAAAACTGCTTGATGACCAGAACCCAAAAAGATAAAAAATTACAGATAAATCTAGAGCTTTTTTTTACCCAGAGTTTTGAACTTTACCCAAGCTTGTCTTTGACCTTGGGCATGTTATGATCTGTAAGGACAGTGGTATTTAAAAGTCTAAAAAAAGTTTGTGGCCATACCAGAATTTATCCCCACTCATACATTTCACAGTGGAAATTCAGATATTATAGTCCATAACCCCAGCATGCCATCAGGGGGAATTTACATAGACTAGGATGGACAGATGACAAAAGCTTAAGGGTAATGGCTTTATAAGGGCGATATTCTTCATTGCATCTCCTTCTTCCTACCTGACAAAGATAAAAGTAACCAGGGCTGGCCTAGCCAGTTTTGCTCAGTGGATAGAGAGTCGGGCTGCAGATTGAAGGGTCCTAGGTTTGATTTCAGTCAAGGGCCCATGCCTGGGTTGCTGGCTTGGTACACAGTAGGGGGTGTGCAGGAGACAGGCAATCAATGATTCTCTCTCATCATTGATGTATCTCTCTCTCCCTTCCTCTCTGAAATAAATTAAAAATTTTATTTAATAAAATGAGCAAAGGACCTAAAAAGACACTCCTCCAAAGTGGACCCACAGATGTCGAAGGAACATATGAAAAAATGTTCAAAGACACTAGTCATCTGAGAGATGCAAATTAAAATGATAATGAGTTATCACCTCACACCTGTCAGAATGGCTAACATCAACAAATCAACAAATGGCAAGTGCTGGCAAGAATGTGGAGAAAAGGAAAGCCTAGTACACTGCTGGTGGGAATGCAGACTGGTGCAGCCACTATGGAAAATAGTATGAAATTTCCTCAAAAATTAAAAAAGGAACTGTTATTTGACCCAGTGTTCCCACTTTTAGGAATATATCCTAAGAAACCTAAAACACCAATCAAAAAGAATGTATGCACCCCTATGTTCACAGCAGAGCAATTTATAATAGCTAAGATGTGGAAACAGCCCTGGTCCCCTCAGTATATGAGTGGAGAAAAATACTGTGGTACATTTAATATCATGGGATAGTATGCAGTCATGAAAAAGAAGGATCCCTTGCTCTTTGAGACAGCATGGAGTGATCTAGAGAGTATTGTGCTAAGTGAAATAAGCCAGTCAGAGAAAGACAAGTATCACATGATCTCACTCATATGTGGAATCTAATGAACAAAATAAACTGATGAACAAAAATAGACCCAGAGACATAAAAACGTGGAACACACTGTTGGATTTTGGAGGGAAGGCAGGGATGGGTGAGAAGGTGGGAAGAGATCAACCAAAGAATTTGCATGCATATATGTATAACCTATGGACACAGACAATAGAATGGTGAAGGCCTGTGATGGTAGGAGGGGGTAGGCTAGAAGGGGTCAGTGGGGTGGCAGGGAGGGGGGATGGGAGGTGTGTAACATTTTCAACAATAAAGATTTTGTCTTTTAAGGCTTATTGCCTAAAGCCATGGTCTGCAAACTGCAGTTCGTGAGACACATGAGGCTCTTTGGTCCCTTGAGTGCAGCTCTTCCACAAAATACCACGGCCTGGGCGAGTCAATTTTGAAGAAGTGGCATTAGAAAAGGTTTAAGTTTAAAAAACATTTTTTCTCTCAAAAGAAATTTCAGTCATTGTACTGTTGATATTTGGCTTTGTTGACTAATGAGTTTGCCGACCACTGGCCTAAAGTCATGTATGTATAGTAAAAAGGTCCCTGACAAGTAGACTGGGATATTTGAGTAGAACTCAAAACTGTGCCTGTTATATGTCCATAATGTTCATGAAACAAGCAGTGAGAAAGGAATACCTGCATTTCTAAGGAAGCAACATGTGGTTAGAGGAATGTGACAAGTCCAAAGCATAGCACACAGGAAGGGCAAAGGGGGTGGCACAGTCTAGTTGAAGCCATTAAATGCTAAGTAGCTTTTTGTGGAGTAAGAGTGTAAGTGATTCTCAAGATTTTCTAGGGAGCAAACCAAGACAAAGGATTTTAATAGACATTATTGAGGGCTTTTGGGGGGGAAACCCATTTGAATCATGAATTAGACATAACTATAAATTGGAGTTCCTGGTTGGATTATGTTTTTCCAAATGAGACATCTTCCCAGGAATAAGTAACATGGTCCATGGACTTACATAATATATAATGAGAGCGATCCAATCTGTATTTCCAACCTTTATAACTCTTCTAAGCTCTGGTCTATAGATACAGCCACCCATAAAGCTCCTTCATCTGATGCTTCAATCTCCCTAAAACCTTTCTTCCTCTTCATATTTTCCCTCTTTCTTTCCTGCATCACAAAGCCAGTGAGTTACACCACTTGTCGCCCGTTTTCCTCAGAAAAACACAGAGATCCTCTTTGAATCCTCCCCACCCTCTTGTCTTTCAAATAACATATTCCTCTACCAAATAACTTCCCAATCTCTCCGTTCTCTTGCCATTTTCAATGCCTGCAGGCCAGTTCTAGACAGGATCATCTTTCATATGTATTTCTGTAATTGTCTCCATATTATTTCAAACTTGTCCCATTCCAACAGGTTCTCTAAACTGTAGTCAAAACTGATTTTTGTAAGATGGAAACCAGGACATATGACAACCCTGCTTGAAATTCTCCATTGACACCTCATGAACTTTAGGATAAATTTTGTAATTCCCTTTCATTTAAGGCCCTATCAATCTGGATTCATCCTGAATTTTTGACTCATATCTGGCACCTCTTTCATCCACTCTACATCCAGTTATGTTGGAAAATTTTCAGTAAGTTTATTCTGACTTCTAGGACTTTATACATGAAATCTCTTTTGTTCCCTTTCTTTTTCTAGAGGACATATTTTTTAAAATATGTTTTTATTGGTTTCAGAAAGGAAGGGAGTGATATAAACATCAATGAGGAGAAAGAATTATTGGTCAACAGCCTCCTGCAAGTCGCACACTGGGGATCAAGCCTGCAACCTGGGCATGTGCCCTGACCTGGAATCCAACCTGTGACCTTCTGATTCTTAAGTAGATGCTCAACCACTGAGCCACACTGGCTGGACTAGAAGACATTTTTATTCATTCTTCAAACTCCATTTCATCATTAGTCATAATAACAGTAATAGTGATGGTAGTCATTTATTAAGTACTTCAATGTGTTTAGGACTGTACATAATTTTTGTTTGTTTGTTTGTTTGTTTGTAGAGCAGATTCACAGGGAGCTATATTAGAGAACAATTGAAATTGAGGAAAGTGAGGTTAAATGAAGCGAAATCATTTATTTCAAATATTTGCCTCTTAACTATCATCTTTCTGGTCCACCGGCACCTCAGTTGGGTCTGTACTGTTGCTCTCCATATCACCTGTATGGTCCCTAGTTGTGGCGCTTCTCACTACTATCTCTCCTTTCCGGTTTCCTGTTTGTCCTCTGTTTCCTTTGCTGGAATTCCCTTACATTCAATAAGCCCATCTTATTCCACACTTTACTCCCAACAACATCACCTATCACAATGGCTGACACAGAAGGCATTCAAAAATATATATTTATTAAGTTAATAAAATAATAAATGTGATTTTCTTTGAAGTTTCCTCTGATTCTCAGAGGGGCAAAACTATTTGATTTTATTATTTATTAATTTTCACCCGTGCCCCCCAAGATCTCAAGGCTTTGTTGAATGAAAAAAAAAAGTTTCTTTTCCCAAAACTGTTGGAAATGCCCCAGTTTTTGCTTCCTTCTTTAATTCAAAAAGGCTAAAAATTGAATTTGATTTTGAAAGATCCCAAGTGTACAAAGAAGAGGAAGATGTTGAAATCAAAACTACAATTTTCAAATGTGTTTAAATTACAAAAGAGCAGAATTCTGCATAAACTATGCTGGTAAAACAAAAGCTCCTTGTTTTCTGTGTCACCAGCAGCTCTTGCATTATTTAGTGAAAAAGAATCCTCTCACCAGCATGAGCCAAGTAACTCACACTCATTGAGCAAAACCAAAAATGATGGAGAGTGATATTTCATCCATAATTTCAGCATCTTGTATACTAAAAAAAAAAAAAAAAAAAAAAAAAAAAAAAAAAAAAAGACCTGCACAATCTGATCAGATAATGAAAGCCTGGGGATCTATTCATAGTGTTGCAAGCTTTTCGCTGTTTAATATGGAAATGAAAGTCACTTTGCTCCTTGGGGCTTTATAAAAATATACTATGTCATACACTATTCCTTTTTGCCTCTTATGGTGTTAAGATTATAAATAAAATAATAACATGGTAGTATTTTTAAAACTATATAACAATGATAAGAAATTATAAATGTTATTTTAGTGCCAATACTTTCATTCAAGTGTGATGAGTTTATTTCAGTCTAATCATAAAAAATGTACCATATTTTTTATTATCAAGGTTCTATTAATCATTTGTTGCCTATTTTTATATGTTCTTTTCATAGTCAAAAGATCTTATTGGTTTATCTCTCAAAAAAAGAAAAAAATTGAGTGATTCGGACAAATTTAAATGTAAAAACTCATAAAATAAATCCTTTATACTAAGGCAAATTTTAAATTTAGTACATAAAAGCAAACTTTTCTGAAATAAAACCTTTTTTGTTTGCTTGTTACTCAAATAAATAATCTCTGTCTTTCCAAAATATAGTTATTACTTAGGTCAGTATTTATGTTTCTTAAACACAATTTTTAAAATAGTAAGTCATGACTCTCATACAAATGTAAAAATGAGCATTCATCAAAGATTTACTTTAATTTATTAATCAGTGAGGAAATCGGTAAGATATTAAAAACCAGTTTTAAAAGAATTAGAGGATTGGACATACACAGGCAATTAAAATGCTAAAATATACTTGCTAATAAATGCAAATCAGTTTAATATGCTATAGGTAATAAAATGTAAAGTTTGAAGTTATTTTTTCTAAAATATATAAATCATCCTGGACAAAAATAATTTGCATTACTCTCAGTTTCCTACAACTTAGTATTTCACCTCTGCAGAGTTGTAAATCACTCTAGTCAATAGAAAGACAACAAGAAATGGACATCCAGAATCAAATAATTCCTCAAAAATCCACTAGATAGGACTCAGCATTTCACAGAAAGGACACCCAGGAATCTCTTTTGGCCATTTCTAAGTCTAACAAATTTTCCTGACAATATCTATGGAAATAAAATATGGAATGGATTTAGCTGGCAGGGACCTTTACTTCCTTAAGATATTTTTGTAGTTAAATGATCACCAAGTTAGAATCTTTAAGTTCTTTCAAGATAGACCTCTAGGAATAGAAGTGATTCAAGAACTAATCCTATATAATAAAATGCTAATATGCAAATTGTCCCTTCAGGAGTTCAACTGACCAGAAATGACCAGGAGTTCGACCACTTGTTATGACATACACTGACAACCAGGGGTAGCTCAGAACAAAGGAAGGGCAGCCGGGGGAAGGAAGGCCCCAGCCAGACTGATTGCAGGCCAGGCCTAGGGACCCTACCCATGCAGGATTTTGTGTACCGGGCCTCTAGTTATTATATAAGTCCCTATAATAACATCACCTTTAAGATATCTGTAGCTGGACCATTCAAAGAAAACACTCAGAAATAAAGCATCTTAACACAGTTCTCCTACAAATTAAATGTTTTGTTGTGATTGCTTGTTTTACTCTCTATTCTATATGTGTTGTAATGTAATTTGGGTTTGATTTTTATATTTGCTTTTCCTTAGGTCTCTCCTGCCATGTAATTTTTGGTTATATTCAAACATCAATAATTTCAATTCCATTTGTGTCTTCAGTTATCTTAAACAACACAATTAAATAGTTTGAGTTTCTATCCTGCTGGAGGGTAAGGTCCATGCAGCAGAGGTGTTCTCTTATTCATCAGTGCTATGCATACCCACAGTATATCTGCTGAAGAGAAAGGACTCAGTAAACATCTGTTAAACAAATGACTATGCTGCTAAGTTGCAATCTGAATCATCTCTTATAAGAATACAGAATTGACTTTATTCATTCAATTTTTATTCAATCAACATCATCTAGAATTTTTATCCTAGCATTTTGATCTTAATGTATGCCTACAGCTCATGACTGAAGCAATTTGAACAAAATAACCTTTATTTACATTGTTTTCATTAAGCAGATCAGCTTTGATGCTCAGCAATAGAAATGTCATATTTTCTTCAGTTACCCTTTTCCATTTTTAGTGAGTGAACAGTAAATCATTTGCTTGTTGTGCAGTGCACAGAGAACACATGTGCATTGGTGGTGGGAATATTAATTGGTGAAACCACTATAAAAAATAGTATTTCCACAACAAATTAAAACTAGAACACCGTATAATTCAAAACTTCCAGTTCTGTAAGTATATGTGCCAAGGATATGAAATCACTATCTCAAAGATATATCTGCACTCCCATTTCAATACAGCATTATTGTCAAGGCAAGGTATCTATCTATGAATGAATTATTAAAGAAAATGTTACGTATATAACATATATTGCCAGGGATGACCGGCAGACCCAGAGCGACGGGTGAATAGATTACTCTGACACATGTTTCTATGAAAGAGAGGCTAAGGGACTGCTTTGCTTTAGGAGCAAAAAAAAAACCCTGTTCACCTGCCTCCTTAGGTTTTAATGGGAACAACAGCTTGAAATAAAGTTAACTATTAGATACAGACGCAGAGTAAGCATCCTTGAGAAAGCACATGTTTCTGCAAGGCTGGGTCTTAAAGACTAAACATAGAGATTCTAACAAAACACCTGGAGAATCTGACTTGTTTGGAAAAGTCACGGGAGGGGCGACCACTTTTGGCAAGGTCCCCTCAAAGGCCCCGGACCTCTCAGAGAATCCTCCTTACAGACATTCCAACCAAATCCCGTGCTTCCCCACAATATGCCATTATTCAGCCATGAGAAAGAAAAAAAAATCCTGCCATTTGCAACATGGATGAGCCTTGAGGGCATTATGCTAAGGGAAATATGAAATAAGTCAGACAGAAAAAGACAAATACTATGTGGTCTCACTTATATGTGGGATCTACAGAAAAACTTAACTCATAGAAATAAAGAGTAGCATGGTGGTTACCTGGGGTTGAGGGGTGAAGGAAATGAGGAGCTGGTATCAAAGGATACAGACTTCCAGTATAAAATAAATTATAAGGATCTAATATGCAGCATAATGGCTATACACTGAGTGGCCAAATAATTACGATCTCTGAACACATAATAATCTGGCCTCTTATACACTGTATATTAGAGGCCTGGTGCATGAATCCGTGCATGGGTGGGGTCCGGCCAGCCTGGCCAGGGGGGAGGGGACATGGGCAGTTGGCCTGCCTGCCTGCTGGTCAAACTCCTGGTTGAGGGGACAATTTTCATATTAGTCTTTTATTATATAGGATATGCACTGAGTGGCCAGATTATTATGCATTCAGAGATCACAATAATATGGCCTCTCAATGTAGTTAACAGTTCTATATTATATACTTGAAAGTTGAGATTATTTTAAGAGAGTAGATCTTAAACATTATTACCACATATAAAAAGAAAAATGTAAGGTTATGGAGGTAGTCTCAATATATATATATATATATATATATATATATATATATATATATATATATTACTATGCATCATTTATTTAGCAATATATTCATGCAGCAAATTGCCATGTTGTATATCTTACATTTACACAATGTTATATGTCAATTATACATCAATAAAGTTGAAAAAATAATATAAAAATATATTCCTTGGGTTATTTTATATACAGAAAGTTCTACATCCTTCTTTAGTATATGGATTAGTTTGTTAACATATATTTTCCAAGCTTGTCATACTACTTATTTTATCTTGGGCTTGCTCAATAATAAATGAGATTCTTTGATAAATTTTGTTTGTTCTGATATAGATAGATTCTCTATCATTGCCCACTAGGTTATATACCACTGGAGTATTGCATCTTAAAGTTCTGGGAAGAGCCTTAGCTGGTTTGACTCAGTGGATAAGAGTGTTGTCCTGTGCACTGAAGAGTCCCAGGTTTGATTCCGGTCAGGGGCAGGTACCTTGGTTGCTGGCTCGATCCCCCATAGAAGGTATGCTAAAGGCAGCTGATCCATGTTTCTTTTTCATCGATGTTTCTAACTCTCTATCTCTCTCCCTTCCTCTCTGTAAAAATCAATAACAAATGTATTTTAAATGAATAAAAGTTCTTGGAAGTGAGAGTGGTGAATGGGGAAGAAGAAAGTGCTCTTTAGAGCAATGTAATACTTCCATTGATGAAACCAGGCTCTCTTCTCTCTGGAGTGAGCAAAATGTTTAGGGTACTTTTTGGAGTTCAAATACTCCCCCTAAAGAACTATAAAATCTTTTGTTAATGGCCTTTAGCCATGGCTGCTTTATTTATGTCTCTCCACCAGGTATTTCTCTGCTCTCCCTCATGTGAAATGGGGAAACAATGACAAACATCACCATAGGGACTTTTCTGCAAATATCAGACTATTTGTGAACATTTTCTGGAAGCTGTCAACTCACCCAAAGTGCTTCTAGCAGGTGTTAGTGGAATTGGTGCTAGAAATACCCTGTTTTGTCATTGGTGGTGGTGGTGGGGGGTGAGCACTCCTTTTGAATAGGTTGCTCAGGCACTTCACCTGGAGGAAAAACAACAAATAAATATTTGCTGGCTTAGGAAAACTCAAAGTTTAAATTCATGTCACTTTAGAGAGCCTAAAACTCAAAATATCTAATCATATTTTTCAAGCCACTGAAAAATATTTAAGTTGCAAATCGCCTCATTTGCATGTGGCATAGACACCATATACCCAATTACTACTGGACTTTTTCTGTGGCCCTGGGCAGGTTTGCCACCTGTATTTGTCACAACAACCAACAATAAGCCTGTTCCCTGCAGTTTACCGGAGAAGAGGTGGCTATGTTTAGGGGCGAGAGACTAAGAGAAGCCGGTGGTCGTGGTTATTGATAATAATACATTATTTATACAGTGCTGACACTGATGGAGAAGGCGCAGAATCCAAGCTCGACTCCTCTCTGCCTTGAGGACTGAATTCTCAGAGAAGCAATTGAGACGTAAAATACGCCTTGTAAAGCTGAGGTCGCAGCTTACAATTTCATAATTTGTTTGGCATAAGTTTCATTCTAAATATCACTGTGACTATAATCTATACTGGTGACAAACAGCCTTCCAATATCACACAAGATCTTTGCCTTTACGTCAGTTTTGTCAAGGCATCAGTGTGAATAGCTAGACTAAATTATACAAGAATGTTAATTTGACTAGAATATTAAAGATGTAGTTTAATTACAGTATTTTTTTTCTTACTCGCTTGACTCTATTTTTACCTGGAATAAGGGTAGTTTTCATGAAACAGAGTTTGTGAGACCAGTGTAAATGCTAGACCTCAGTAGGCTGGAAATAATATTCCGGCATGTTTTTACTCATGATATTCACTGCACTGATATCTAATGGGAAACCTAGAAGCCATAGCCTTCCCAGAGCCTTTGAGGACAGCAGGCCTCTCCAGAGAAAGCCAGGAGGGACCAGGGCATGTATATTTCTTAGGAAATCCTCTTTAGATCTAAAACTATTGCCCTGAAAAAAAAATTATTCTCAGAGACATTAGGTTTGGGGGGGGGGGGGTTGGAGTGGGATAGAGGAGACAGAAAACAGGCAGCTGTTAGTCACACCCTGGCACATAGTCTTAATTGACTTAGAAATGGGCAAAGAGGAATTTAAATGCTGCCATCCAGTCTCCCAAAGTGAAACCAAGACCCTCTTCTATGGTTAGTCTTTTTAGGCTTCTTGATCCAAATATATTCTTTCATGTTTTCCTAATTTGTGTTATTGTGGCAAAAGACATAAAATGTGCTATCTTAACCATTTTTCAGTGTACAGTTCAACGGTATTAAATGCACTTATAACTCATCACCATCTACGTGCTTTTTTGTCATATAAAACTGAAAGTCTAAGCCCATCAGACAAATGACCCCTTGCTCCTCCCTCTCCTTAGCCCCTGCCATCCAGCAGTCTATCCCTCTGAGTTTGACATTTCCAAGTAGCTCACATAAGTGGATCATCTATTTGTCTTTTCATGACTGGTTTATTTCACCTAGCAAATTTCCTCATTGTTCAACCATGTTGCAACAAAAGCAAGGATTGCCTTTGTAGGCTGAATAACATTTCATTTTGAGTGTATACCATGTTGTACTTATCCATTCATCCACTGATGAAGACTTGGATTGTTTTCATGGTTTAACCATTGTGAATAATGTTGCTTTATAAACATGAGTGTGCAAAAATCTTCTCAAAACTCTGCTTTCAATTCTTTTGGGTATACTCTCAGAAGAGAAAAATCCGGATAATATGGTAATTCTATTTTTATTTTTTTGAGCAACTGCCATACTGTTTTCCACAGAAGCTATACCATTTACTTTTCTACCAACAAGGCACAAAGATTCTTTTCTACACATATTCCCAGCACTTGTTATTTCCTGTCTTTTGTATTTTGACTAGAGATTTTGTGTCTTATTTTTTAAAGTATTTCCACAAGACCTAGGTTATAAAGATGGTCATTTCTTTAAAGTTATCTTCATTGACAACCTTTCTTCAAAAGCTTCCAAGTCTTGCTTTTATACTTAAGTTTTTTCTGTATTTTGTATTAGGATATCGAATAAATCAAAACAAGAACCAAATTCATTTTTCCCCCACAGGGATAACCAAGTTTATTTTCTGTTCTATTTATTTCCTCCAGTGATCTCCCATGCCACTTCTATTGAATATTAAAATTTCATATACACATATGATTTCATATATACATATGGTTTTATTTTCTTAAAACCTAGTCAGTTTCTTGGCCCCTTCACTAATTCCGTAATATCTTTGTTCCATACTAGTGCTATAGTAATAAATCTTTATTACTATAGAGAGAAGTCCCACCTCTTCCTCCCCCTCCTTTTTCTTTTTGGACTTAGGCACTAACATTATTATCCGTCAAATGATCATTTCCCTGAAGGATGGACACAGTGCTAATGCAGCCCGGGTTGTGTTATCACAGTTGTAAAAAGGACAAACAGTTGCAGGATCACAATTTCTACATCCAGAAACATCTTCCCACTGGCTGCCGGCTGTCAGACAGAGTGGAAGAGGGGGGCGACTTAACCATAACCTATCTTCATTATTCAAAACATTGAATGGCACTGTCAGCAGTGACGTCTCTATGCTAGACATTGAGGCATCATCACAGCGCGAGCTGAGGCTGGAGGGGTTGGGTTATGAGCACAGGGCAGGCCTGGAAGGGGATAGTCCGGATGGGCTCCGGGGCACAGTTTCCCAGCAAATGCCAGAGTCTCCGAGAAAATCTGATTGGCTGTCAGTAGGTGAAGCAATAAGTACAAGGTAAATAGTTTTTAAGAAAGAAAACATAATTTTGGCTGAAACTGGTTTGGCTCAGTGGATAGAGCGTCGGCCTTCAGACTGGAAGGTCCCGGGTTCAATTCCAGTCAAGGGCATGTGCATTGGTTGAGGGCACATCCCCAGTGGGGGGGGGGGGTGTGCAGGAGGCAGCTGATCAATGCTTCTCTCTCATTGATGTTTCTAACTCTCTATCCCTCTCTCTTCCTCCCTGTTAAAAAAATCAATAAAATATATTTTAAAAAGAAAAAAAAGAAAACATAATTTTGTTCTCCATTACAGCTTCTAACTATATGTACAGCCCTAAAAAAGAAAAGGAAGAGGAAAATGTTCATTATCTCAGGGTCTGATTTCTTCCAGGCGTATAGTTTACAGACCTGCAACAATTTACGACTGAACTGACATCTCTAATGTGTGAACTTTGAAGCATCTAAAGGCATCGCACACGCTCCAGATAAATGTCCTCAGAGACAAGCATGTCACTTGGAAGACTTTCCCCATGAATAACATTACTGACACATGCCCTGACAAAGTCTGTCAGATGTTTCCATTTTCAAGTGGGAGAGAAAACCATCTGGTACTCAGAGCAAAGAGTCTCAGCTCGCTAAGAGAGAAAACCAGTATTTTATTCCAATGGAAACTTAGGAAAATTCAAAGAAAAATAACTCTTTGATTACTAGACTAATTTTCCAACCAAGTTATCAGACATAATTTTGGTGAGATCCATGTCCTCTGGCATGAGATGCTCAGTTGATCTGGGATAACTAAAGGCAGTCAAGCATTTCTAGTAGTCTATTGAATTGGTAACACAGAAGAAACCCGCCTTCATTGGAGGCAGGTTGTTAAAGTGAATGTGGAGACTTAGGCATGCAATGATTCATTCAAGAGCTATGGGCCAAGTCCAAGGTTAAGTGTTCGGGACAAAAAGATCGTGGTCCTTCTCCTCTCAAAGATTATGGTTCTTCCCTAGGGGAAATGTACCGAGATCATTAAGAGCAATGTTGAAGAGATGGAAAGATCTACACACACGAAGAACAGAGGGCAGAAACACCTCACCTAGCTGGACATGCAAAGATAGCCTCTGGAACCAGAGATTCATGCCACACAATTACTTACCAGCTAGTAAGTTTTCACAGTGACAACTCTTAAAAAGTTATACCACTTTTCATAGTTGTTGGTTTTTTTTCATCCCAAAATACACTAAATAATTATGCTCTATGGAGTAATAGTTTAAAATTACTAGTTTCGGGCAAAGACATACATGTTTACTCAACATAAATTCTGTAGTCAGAGATCAGCAAATGAAACAAATTTTGAGTTGTGTGCAAGTTTAGAATAACTCAAAACATTTCCCTTTGGGTATGCAAGTCAAGTGAGTGGGATAAAAAGTTCAGGTTGTCTAGGACTTTTCATGAAAAATGTGCATATGCACTTTTTTCATGTGCTTCAAAGCATGCCTGTGTGTTGGCTTTATTTTGTCCTAAAATTGATTTTTTTGTGTTACAACTTTGTTTTTAAATGAGCCTCGTTAACTTTGAAAATCTTATGAGGAAAACAGTGCAGAAAAAATAAGAATCTGCAATCAAAAAGTGACTGTCTCATACCCTCCCATCCCCAAAACTCACCTTTAGTCTCCTCTTCCTCATTTAGTACATACAATCAGTTTTCAGTACGTTTCATTTTATAGGCCCTGTGCATTTCTTTACCTGCAAGCTTACATTTTGCTTACATAAGCTTGCTTTTATTATTTTATTGCTATATGTTGCTAATTATGGAAATTATTTTAGATATATTATGTTGAAATGGAATATATCTTGATCATTCTTACTCAAAGTAAAGATCTTTTCAATTTAACAACTTTCCACTTAGTAACAGGATTTTCAGGAAAAAAGTTAAAGTTGTCAAGGAAAGAATAAGTGTACAAGTCTGAATTAGATCTTCAAAAATTTTTTGGAGTTAGCCAGAAAAATAAAGGATTCCGATGTGAGGGGAGAAGTAAAGGAGTGGGGAGAAAATTTAAGCAAGTCAGGCAAGCGTCAGTAAATACAAAGAGTAACAAATAAATGTTTTTATAAAAAAGAGAAAGATAGACTTGATCATTTTTTCCTAAGGGAAATTTCCCAGTTTCAAGCATTGACTATCACTAAAAATCTGCCTTCTAAAGATTATCTTTATAAATCATACAGTAAGCCATTGCATTATAAATTTTAAAAAAATATATTACATATAAGGGTGAAAGACAAAGGGTAGAATATTGCCCTAATGCTCAATTATGGAACCCTCATGTTCAGAATAATATTTCTAGGAACAAATCATACATAGATTCTACTTTTAGGCTAATATCATAAGCAACTTAGTCGGAATTAAAAATGATTTGTCCTAGGTAAATATTAGTTGACTTTAATGATAGTCTATAAGTTATGAAGTCACCGATGCTGAACATGCGTATGAATAGTTGAATAAGATTATGTCAAGAAAGTGTGAGTGTAAACTACTGATCCAGGGATTTAGCCATACACGCTTCCATCCTATTTCTAGTTTATCTTTATTCTATTCGATTTGATTCACTGTTTTGTCTGAGTTCCTTTTTCTATTCAAGACTGTAAGTTTCTTCAGAAGATGTATTATATTATCATGCCAAACCTCGTCCTTTGGAACATTAATTTCTTGTCAAATTAAATTGCATTGGCATATAATGAAACCATGAACTCAGAGGAGAAAGAACAGGTTAGACTGGGTGACCTTCGTTTTGCTATTCGTCATGCCTGGGGTCACAGTTGACATGCCATCAATAGAGTGTGACTTCAGCTAGGTTCCTGCTTGCACCTGGTTGGCAGGGCAGAAGGCTGCAGAGCGGACTTGGCCATATTGGACTTCACCCCATACCCTCGGCCTTTTTAACACAGTGATCCAACCAGCTGATCTCACCCAGCCCTGTGTCCGTCTTTACACTTGGCAGGAGAAACAGCACCAAGAGGTGTCTTTGTTCTTGTGCAATTACAACTAATAGGCCATATGGTTTTCACACTTCCAGAAAACAATAAAAGCTAATTACTAGCTGCAAATAACAGGGATGCCAACTGAAGTCTCAGTACTGGAACTCTATTTCTACAGTTTGGTGAGAATGTCACCACTTATATGCCCATGTGAAAGAATCCTTATCGAAGCCCATTCTTTCTCACCTTTGGAATATATGAGAAATTCTATCAATATAATCAAAAGTTGAAGAATAGCTACTATTTTCATTTAGGTTTTGCTTACAAATAAAGCAAGGCGCCAGAAAGCTATTAACAGCAAAAGAAATGAAGATTATTTAATATATTCATACATTCAAATTGCTCATCTTTTTTTCCACTTAAATAACATTTTTGGCTATGCTTTCAAAAGGAAAGGGCAGTTGGAAATAGTATTATTACTCGGCTTCATAAACTGGTTTTCTTAGAATCCAGTGCTGAAAAGGACCTTAAGGATAATTCTCACTTTCTGAGAATTCTGAGGTTCAAGGTCACAAAAATAGTAAGTGGCAGAGTGGCTGAGCTCAGTGGTTGAGCATAGATCTACAAACCAGGAGGTCACAGTTCAATTCCCAATCAGGGTACATGCCGCAGTTGCTGGCTCAGTCCCCAGTGTAGTGTGTGCAGGAGGCAGCCAGTCAATGATTTTCTCTCATTGATGTTTCTCTCTCTCTCTCTCTCTCTCTTTCTCTCTCTCTCTCTCTCTCTCTCTCTCTCTCTCTCTCTCTCTCTATCTCTCCCTTACTCTCTGAAATCAATAAAAATTTATTTTAAAAATAAATAAATAAAAATATCCAGTGTTGAAGCATCGATCAGACTGTCAAACCTCAGAGGGAAGGCAGGGGAGGGTGAGGGTAAGAAGGAGAAAGCAACCAAAGGACTTGTATGCATCCATATAAGTATAGCCATTGGACCAAGACAGCAGGGGCGTGAGGGCATGAGTGGGAGGGAGTTGGAAAGGTAATGGAGGTATGATGACAAATATGTAATACCTCAATCAACAAAGAAATTAAAATGGAAAAAATAAATAAATACTATAAATAAATGAATAAATAAATAAATAAAATATCCAGTGTTGGTAATACTGTAAATAGACAATGAATTAAACAAATTTAAACACATCTATATTGGAATTAGAGTAGGTAATTAAAGAAAAGAATTTCCCATCAAGTTATATTTTTTTATCTCAATGATTTTACTTCTCATGTTCTTTCAGGGGCTGAATATTTACTAATACTACGTATTAGGGTTCTGACTAACTACCTGAATAGTTACAATAAAGATGACATTTGAGACAGCTATTTTGTCTTCATTTAGGCACTGAAATGTTAGGCATTTAGGCACTGAAATGTAAGGCATTTAGGTAATGAAAGAGAAAACTCTTAGTATGAAAGTGTCCTACACATGATGGGAACCCCTATACCAGCCCTCTCCCGGAGTCAAACGTCCCCTCCGGGACGCTAGTGTGTGTGACTGGGAACAAAGTGAAGGACAAATTGATGATCATGGAGGGGGTTGGGTTAGACTGCCTATTGCCCATATTACCTTTATTTTAAAAAATATATATTTTCTGCACATTGTAAAATCCGTGACATGTCTATGTCCCGTACCTTGGTACAAAAATTCTATCCCTGCCTTAAAACAAGCTCTTCCTATCCAGATGACTAAAATAGCTTCTTCAAAGCATCTCTTCCGTCTAAAACTACGACGAACCTGAGATTGGACACTCCTTGCAGGTGACAGGTCAGCCTGCCCTGGTTTCATGGTTATGGCAGAGAAGAGACTGTTGGGTCGGAGACGAAGCACCTGGTTTCTCTCAGCACAACAAGCAGCACCGGCCACACTTTTCCGTCAGTCCCCTGGCTTCCACGTGCTCCTGAGGTGAACCAGGGGCCTTCCTGCACAGGCGGGGGTGCATCGAAGGAGGAGAGCCTGAGCTTAGGGAAGCTGAGTCTTTTGTGGTCCTCGGCCTGTTTGTGTTGTGCTTTGCTATCTCTACCTTCCAAGGCTACTCACTGTAAAAACAGCCTTGAAAACACAGTTCAGGACAAGGACGGAACCTCTGCTTGGAATGAATGCATAAAGGCCAGCGGCGCTTGGGAGGGTCCCCGCAACATTCCCCAGCTCCAGCCTCTGCTTCATCCCATGCATCTTACACAATACCCAGATTCAGCTCCCTTGAGCAGCACTGTGCTCTCACCAGTCTCTTCTCTAAGAGCTGTCAGTGTTTCCCCACCAAATACAGCATCAAATCAGCCTTCTTAGCCTGACACAGGCGGGATCTGCACAACCTGGCCTCACCTTCCCTGCAGGCTCAAGGCTCACTGCTCAGCCTTAGCGCCAGCGTCTTAAGAGAGCTCGGCTCACCTTCTCCCCAAGGGCCCAACCACAAGCGGCCTTACCTAGATCCACGCCTCTTCTGCTTAAGCTCCTTCCTCAGTCTGAAGACCATCCCCCTCCTCTGTGTCTGCTGTGTTCTGGTTGTTGTTTACGCTCTCATCTACTTCGTGACGCTTTTCCTAAAAAAAAAAAAGGTATTCATGATTGTGTCCCCAGGCTGCTACCTGCTTGCATCTTTATTTGGATCTAACTTCGGTGGGATGTGAACGAGTGTTTCTGGTGAGTGTGCCATCTCCCTGGCCATACTGCAACACCCCAAGAGGGGGGGACCGTGCTTCCACTTTCTGATGGCTCGCAGCACGAAACGTGATGTCTGGTGTATGTCAAATCCCCTCTTATTCTGGCAAGTGGACTGAATTTGATGTCACTGCTTCCTAACATCCAGCAAGGTAGATGGCAGAGATGGGTGACCTTCGTCCTCTTCTGCACCCCCTGATGGAAGGAAGGCTGTAGAACCACCTTCTATGCCCCTCGCTTCAATGTGTACAAATAAATGCCATTATCTGTCCATACCTCCTAGTGATGTGGGGGGAGTGTCTGCACTTTGCTTACCGTCCACAGTTGAGCCCAGGGAGCAGAAGGTGGGCATTGGCTGGTGAGCGCCCGGGAGCCCTGCCCCAGTGGGCATTGTATTAAGTCTAGTGCTAAGCACTCTACTGGGCACCTGCTAATACAAACATAGCTCCTCAGCTATGTGGAGGCTGGACTCTAAGACTTCGATTCAGTCACAGCCTTCATAATAAGGGCTGGCAGGAAAAGCCTTCTGTGTCCTTAGATCTGCCCCAAAACTAGTTAGCTCAGCAGTACAAGCTGATGCCCTGGTGGTTTCTGAGGTGTGGAAATTGGTACATAACTGATTTTCGAAAGTGTCCATTTTTATTAAAGCTTTAAAATTATTTTTAAATAAAAATACTTTAATAACTAAAGCAAGTATGCATAGACAGTCAAAAGCACCTACGATTCTGGGAATTCAGCTTACGTGAATGCCATAGTTCTACAATGAGGACTGCATATCCCATTAGGATTTCCCTTTTGCTTTTCTCCATCTCATTTATCCACAGAACAAAACTCAACAGCACTGGGATTTCCATTTTAGCAATTCATTCCTCTCTCCCTCCCTCCCTCCCTCCCTTCCTCACTTCCTTCCTTCCTTCCTCCCTTCCTTTTCAGCAAAAGGGTAATCTAATGCGAAGGAACTTGATATACCTTCCTCTGTGTCCCTCACAGAGCAAGTGAGAATACAGCAAGAGAAAGCATACATTCCGGCTTCTCTACCACCGGGTATCATGCCACCCAAATAATCTCAGCACTTTGCAGACAGTCCTCGGTTGGCATGTGACAGACATTTATGACTGCCACTGAAAGCTTCCCGTGGTTCTACATTTAACAGAGAAACATACCTGCAGGGTGGTCACCTGTGAACAGGAAGCTTGCCATTCGCTCCAGCTGAGCTGTGTAGGCCTGTAGGTGAACACAGCAGAGAGCAATTGCGTCTCTAGTGTGCCTGTGGTGCTATTTTTCAGACAAGTTAAATACGTGGTTGTTGCCGATCTGAATGTTATCTGGGGGACTCTTGGCAACAAGCCTGTTCATTAATCCAGCCCCCATCCAGCTGAACGTGCAGTGTTGGAGGTAAACCACTGCTGTGGGTGGAGACCTCTCTCTCAGGGAACCACAGGTTGAAAGGATCTTTGTTGACTTTCAGTAACCATGGGGATGCCCATGCAACCTGGGAGTACGAGGGGCACTGGCTCTCTTGTGAAGGCTGAGTTATTTTTGGTTTTCTCTTGCTGGCCTGCTCTGTTGACATTTCAAGTTGACAAACCTTGTCTTCAGTGAATCCTACTTCCTCTAAAACAGCCGAATTCCTTTTCTCCTTCTGTCTTTTCCCTGGGCACAATAAAACCAGAGAAAAGGTATTCATTATTAACTATATAATAAGACTAAGGTGTTAGTGGTTTAATATTCTTTGACCTTCAGAAATGTTTTTGAAAAGGAGATAGATACATCAGAGAAAAAGTAATAATATTTACTGAGCAATGACTATGTACCACGTTTTATCCTACATCAACTTCACATCTTATTTGTTGGTGTCACTAGCCTCATGAGTCTGGAAAACTGAAATTCAAAGAGGCTAAATGTTATCACACATACAGTAAAGTATGAGCAGTTGGAAGTCAAGAGAGTGTTATAGAAAACCAGAGAAGAACCAAGCAATACTTAGAGAGATGGAGTTACATTTATTATGTGCGCGCATGCGCGCGCACGCGCGCACAGGTCCAGAGGAAAATGTCTCTCAAATGCTGGGCCCCAACATGAAGAAATTTTCCCTATTTATATGTTTTTAACCTTCCTTGTCTCCCAAATATGGGGTGTTTCTGGCCTCCTTTGCAAGTTCTTAAAGAGCCCCTATGTGCTGGGGCCTTGCTAACCTCAACCAAAGGCCTGGCCTAGTGCCAGCACTGACAACTTCATCTGGGAAAGGTTTAATGGCCTCTTTGAAGTGGGAGCAGTCTTATTTTCCTTATTATTTAAGCAAGCAAGCAAGCATTTACAGAAGTCAAATTAGCAGGGCTAATAGCATTTTTTATATAAGATGGATGCTTCAAGGGGGATCCATGCTTTTAACCTTCTACCACAGCAACTTAACCTGTCTTTAGGATGGATTGCTTAAAAAAGTTGGTAGAGAAAGCAAATGGGAACTACAACATCCTAAGCTGCTATTTACCACTAGCAAAAAAATAATATACACTCTAGCACTAGCCTGTTTGGCTCAGTGAGTAGAGTGTCGGTCTTTGGACTTAAGGGTTGGATTCTGACAAAGGGCACGTGCCTGGGTTTCGGGCTCCATCCCCAGTGTGGGTTGTGCAGGAGGCGACCAATCAGTAATTCTCTGTCATCATTGATGTTCTATCTCTCTCTCCCTCTCCTTTCCTCTCTGAAATCAATAAAAATGTATTAAAATATATATATACTATATATCTAAACTGCCCAATACAATAGCCACTAGCCACATGTAGCTACCTCAATTTAAATGTCAATTAAAATTAAATAAAATGAACACTTTGGTTGATCAGTTGCTTTAGGTGCATTTCAAGTGCTCCATGGCCACTTCCTGGTAACTGCCTTGAACAGTACAGATCTAGAAATGTCTGTCATCACAGAAGTTCAACTGGACAGAGCTCTAAACTATTTTGTATAGGGTAAAAAGTATCCTTACTCTCGATTTTTAAAAATCTATAGCAATACCAAAGTGAAAATAAGTAGTGTGTGTATATGGGCGGGGGGAGATTCTCTGTCTTGAAGAGAGGAGAGATAAAAGGAAGGGAAGAAGAGAAAGAACAAGCAAAAGAGTATTTCAAAAGATAATGGGGGCAGTTACCACTGGCTTCCTTTTGGATGGAGGGGCGATGCGAGGCATAACAGGAGCTCCCAGAGGAACACTTTCTTGTCAAAGTAAACAAACTACAAAGAAGGGCTTAAAAGATGAACTCCAGGCTTCTGGCCTGGATCCTTCAAACAACCCACAAAAGCAAAATATCGGAAACCACTATTTTTAAAACACTAAAAACAAAGGAAACAAAACACTGGAAACATAAAAAACAAAGGACAATGATCTCTTGGGGAGAAAGGAGGGGTGGGGAATAGATTAAGTAAATGCTACAATTGCCCCAGGTTATAGCTTGAAAGAGATTCCCAGTCCTGGGTGAAGAAAAGGGAAGCCAGGCAGATCCTCACAGATAACCTGAGTTGGGGAGACGGCTGGGTGTCCCAGAGACCAGGGCAGATGAGGCTGCAAGGGAGAAATCTGCCTGGAGAGAGACGCACAGATCTGCAGAGGGGCCCCTTCAAGAATTCAGCAGCGTACTGGTCAGCACACGCTTGTGAGGCAGCCTCCCAAGGCTGGCCATGCCTTTCCACGGGGAGCCTGCGTGGTGAGTGATATGAGTGAGCCAGGAGTGCAAACCTGGTACCAGTCCGATGGGCACTATTCACCCAGAGCCACCCCCAGCTCACCTGGGAATTCCACTGACCATTTGTACCTTCCCTCTGCCCAATCTGGTCTCTACCCACCCCCTTGAACAGGTTTGATCCTTAATAAACATCTTAAACGCCAAACTTCATCTCAGGATATGCTTCAGTTTGAAACTGTTGATCTAGACTAAAAGCCCAACATAAAAGTTCATGTTGATTTAGACATACAAAAAAAAATAGACATTACAAAATTCTACATTTATCTATGTTCATATAGACTATACCTTTTAGTCTGTACTTTTTTAAAATTAAAACTCCATAATTTCCAGCACAGCTGGTCATGTTAGCAATGCCTGTGCAATTGAGAGTAGAGACTATTGCTAACTAGTATCTTATCACTGAGCAGACTTTTTAAAAAGGTAGTTGGCTGCATGGCCGGCCTGGCTCAGTGGCTGAGCGCTGACATGTGAACCAGGAGGTCACGGTTTGATTCCTGGTGGGCACACATGCCCAGGTTGTGAGCTCCATCCACAGTGTGGGGCATGCAGGAAGCAGCCAATCAATAATTCTCACTCATCAGTGATGTTTCTATTTCTCTCCCTCTCCCTTCTTCCGTGAAACCAATAAATATATATATATATATTTTTTTAAAGGTAATTGGCTAAATTAAAATTTGCATGTGGTAGATTTATATCCTTCCCTGTAATTACAATGAAGAGAGGAGTTTGCCAGTGGTTGTTTTCCATTTTGAGCTTGTTATCTGAAGCTCTGGAGACACCCATATTTCTTACTACTTACCATAATGTTAAATTTGTGGATTAATGAAATAATTTTCCTGAAGCTTCCACAGTTTTCATATGAAGCCTGGCATTTAAGAGTGAAAATACTCTAAATCAGCAATTTTTAACCTTTTTAAATCTCAAAGCACACATAAACTGATTACTAAAATTCTGTGGCACACCCACACACAAAAAAAAGGTATTATATTTTTTGCTGATCTGACAAAACAAAAACAAGGTATAGTTTTGATTCATTCACAATTGTTCTGTTGGCTGTTGTTGTTATTGTTGCGTGTGCGTGTGTTTTACAATCTAAGGGAAAAGAGGTCAATGCCCCTGACTAAATAATCAGCTACTTCATGTTTCAAAATCCTTGTGACACACCCATGCGCCTCTTGTAGTATATCGGTTGAAAATCGCTGCACTAAGCCTTTCAAAGAAAGGATTAATACTTGAGAAATGTGAAAAACAGACAAAAATAAAATGCATTATCATAGGACAGCCAGCCTTAAATCTGAAAGCCCCAAGGGACCCTGTGAGGACATATATGAAAATGAAGATTTTTTTCTAAATAGAATTCATTAAGTCCAAGGAAGGGTAACCCTAAAGTATAAAGCATAACCCCAGCCCTAGCTGGTGTGGCTCAGTGGATAGAGCATTGACCTGTGGACTGAAGGGTCCCAGGTTCTATTCTGGTCAAGGGCACATGCCCGGGTTGCAGACTTGATCCCCAGTAAGGGGTGTGTATAAGGCAACCAATCAATGATTCTCTCGGATCATTGATGGTTCTATCTCTCTCCCTCTCCTTTCCTCTCTGAAATCAATAAAAATATATTTTAAAATAAACAAATAATGCATGCCCAAATCCTCATGTATTTTCTTTATAATAGCAGAGCATACTACTGGCACCGACTTCCCCTCTCACTTCATTTTTACTCTCTTCTGACAGATGGACAGTCTCACATGACATGTCAAGTGTGATAAGCCAGGGCACTAAGCAGAGGCTGGAGTGCAGACCTTGTCTGCTCCGCACAGACATAGAGGGGAAATCCACCCCCGTGCTGCCCAGAAAGGAACACAGACGTTAAAGGAATGCTCTTCCCCGATGCCGGGCCTCTCGGGGACACAGGTGCTGATGCTTGTTTCTGTGTGTTGGAACTAAAGGGCCACATCCATTTGTCCAAACAGCATTTGCTCTGTGGAGAACCCGGATCCTTTGACGCCAGGCAGCCTCTGGCTAAGAGAAACAAATGCCTCAGAAAGTCAAATGAAGCCGAAACCGGTTTGGCTCAGTGGTAGAGCATCGGTCTGCGGACTGAAGGGTCCCAGGTTCGATTTCTGTCAAGGGCATGTACCTTGGTTGCGGGCACATCCCCAGTAGGGGGTGTGCAAGAGGCAACTGATCAATGATTCTCTCTCATCAATGTTTCTAACTCCTCTACTCCTTTCACTTCCTCTCTATAAAAAAATCAATAAGATATATATATTTTTAAATAAATAAATAAAAAATGTTTTAGAAAGAAAGAAAGAAAGTCAAATGAAGGGAAACATTCGTATGTTCAGCAGAGAATTTTCTGCCGGCCAGCAGGGTAAAACCCTGGGCAACTCACATCTAAGGGACTTTCAACAGACTTACTCGTTTTGGAAGAATAATTACACATGGGGAACATTTCCCAAGCCCAGGTCAGAGTTTGTGCTGTTGATAGGAAATGAGGGAATTCTGGGAGGCAAACCTCTCCGATTAGAAGGAGGCAGTGGGTAGGGTGGGGAAGCATTATTGGCTGTTGTGTGGATGGAGGTGGAACACGGTGGAAGGATCGGCGTGACCCCCGGGAGAGGCAGGAGGCATTTCTGACGTAAAAAGGTCTGAAACCTCAGGCGGCCACGGAAGGAAGAGGGTACAAAACCGGGGATGGGTTGAGTGACAGAAGTTTGCCAAAAATGAGATGACTTTTAGAGCATGCATAGTAGACTGAAAGGAAAAAGTGCAGGCTTTGCCTATCCATTACATAAATCAGCTGTGCAAAAATACCTATGAGCCACGGGTACTAATGGAACTGAATCTAGCATTAGGTTTTCAGGAGAAAGCTTTTTAACTTCAAGCAACAGAACTTTTTAAAATGTGTACTGGCATTTTCAATTTTTGCTCTCCATAGTTTGCAAACAAAGAGGGCTAGCATACAAAAGCTTTCCATTAAAGTATTAGATTGTAAATGGCAAAATAATTTCCTGATAAATAGAAAAACTCTCTTTCATTTCACCCAGTAGGAATCTCAACATTTCAAAATTTTCTGTGGCATCTATAGAAACATGAGGAGAAAATGTGGAGTTTGTTTGGTTGGGGTAGGTAGGGAGTAGCACAAAATTTTATATATTTTATTATACTTATTATATTATATTAATTATATTATATGCAGACACTTCTCTGTTTGTATTTCAGTGAGAGCATAAGACATACGCTGGAGGCAATGAATGCTAGCAGTTTTCTCCACTGGAGCACCTAGAGCTGAGCTGTGATTTAATAAGCTAGCATGTCCCAGAACTAAATAATATTTTTTTTTGATAGAAGGAAATAACCTTCAGGGTTTGGGAGAAGTTTTCAAAAGCAAAAGTGTTTTTCACCAGAAACATAATATTAAGTTACAAATGATCTGCAACACCTGCCATTCATCTGTGCTTAGGGAAAAAATAAGAAGTTGGCCAATAAAGGTATGAAGCCTGTGCCGCATGGAAATCATGGAAATGAGGATGTGCCGCAGGCAAGGAAGAGATGCAGGAGGCCCCCCAGCCCCGGCCAGAGGCTGGTGGAGGCAGACAAGCATCCTAACAAAGAGAAGCACCCGGAGGACTGCACTCAGTGCTGACCATAGCAAACACACACACACACACACACACACACACACACACACACAACAGGTGGATGGAGAGAGAGAGAGAGAGAGAGAGAGAGAGAGAGAGAGAACATCATGTAACAGACCTTCCATTACTTCCAAAAACAATATTGCAATTATAATTCCCAACACAAGTAAAAATAATATGGCACAATGGGCAGAATGACAAAAAAAGAGAGAGAGAGAGAGAGAGAGAGAGAGAGAGAGAGAGAGAAAGATTAGCAAAACTATGGATAGACGATTAACAGAAGAGCAAATCTGAATGGCCAGAAATTATGAAAATAAACTCTAAATGTCTAGTAAAGGGTGAAATTGAGAGAGTGGAGCGGGTGAGGCTAACTCCTGACTCCACTGTGGGGCAGGGCAGAGCTATCCTCCATTTTGTGTAACTGGATCCTAGCCCTCACCCAACCAATCAGGGTCAGCCAAAGCAGTGACATCACCACCCGTATAAAACCCTTTGACTTGTCCAAGTTCTTGCTCTGGTCCACCATGCTATCAGAGTGAGTGGGACAGAGCCCATGCTAGCAGTTGTTATTGCATTGGATTCGGCTCCCTGGTGGTCATTGGGGATCAGGAAATCTCGGCACAACAAAATACAAGTAAAAATGAGATAACACATTCACCCATTAGTTTTGAATAAATTTTAAAAAGGTATTTCTCTGTTAGCAGGGAAAGTCAGTGTACTAAAAAGTAAATAAATAAAAAGAAACACATCTTGTTAGAAATATTAACTTACACAGCTTTTTCTAAAAAAAAAAAAGAAAAGAAAATCTTTCAACATCTATTAAAACTAAAAATGTGCTTACAATTTGGGCAGCCCATTCATGGGACTCTATTCTACAGAAATAAAACTTATCAGTCCATAAGGACATGTGTTAAGAGTGCTTAATGATCCATTATTCTTAGCGGCAAGGGAAAGAAAAGGAAGGAAAAGAAAAATACACTAATTCCTATGGAGCACATCTAAATAGCAGTCATGAAAATATACTCAAAATCCTCTAGTCAATGGAGACATATATCAATTCGCATAAGCCAGAAAATCATTCCAGAATGTCCTTCCCTGAATGGTTGCACATCAGGGAAAAATTTGCCCAAGATTTGAAAGTCAAAGATGAAGTAGTACTTACTGCATCCTGAAGGTCTCCATGGGTCGCCAGATACCATTGCCACTTGCACACTGTGTTGCTGACCTGCAGCCTTACCTCCTAGGCCTGAGGCAACCACCAGACCCACATCTATTTCAGCTCCCATGGCGTCTCTTCTTGAGCTTCTCTGATGTCTGAGATGGGTACTGGACAGCTCCATGCTGAAGGTCACCAGCCTTTACTCTTCTAGGCAAACAGGTAGTCAAGGTGACAAGCAGTGAGAAGCAGATGTGGGTTCCAGTTTGACTTCACTGATTATAGAAGTCTTCACAGTTGTCAATGTTTCCTTACTCTCCCCTGCTTCATTTCCAGAATTTCTTCCTAACTGCTGGCCCTCTGTTCCACTCAATTTATACTCACCATCTCCGGAGAAACAGGCATCCATTGACTTATTCACCAGTTTTTACAAACGCATTGGGTCTAACTGCTATAATAAATCCCTTTTTTTCATGTCACTTGGGGCCAATCTACTTCCCTGATGGAACTCTAACTGATACAACTCCCATTTATAGGAAAGTGGCACAAGGTAAAAACAACTGTAAAAAAAAAAAACACAAAACAAAACATTATAACATTGTCTATGTAAAATTATAGGTATATAGAGAAATAAAAGGTATTTTAAACAGAAGTTGGAATAGTTCCTTTCTACACCCCAGTAGATAATCTTAAACATGTTTAACCATGTATATATCTTATTTAATAACACTGTTCCAAGGGATGAGGTGGTGGAAAGTCCAGTATCTCTTGTGTGTCCTTTTTTTTCATTCTCTTTATCTGGATCTCTAAGGATTTAACTAATGGGGAGAAATCCATATTTTGTGTAACTTTAATCACATATGATTTGGGGATTTTTTTTAAAGAAAAACAATACAAAATTGAGAGTTGAATATATTGTATTTAGAAGATATTAAAAATTACATTTTTTGAAAGCTGACAACACAAATGTCACAAAATATAGAAAAATAATGTAACACTTTTATTAATAGACTGTCTTATTTCTAGGTTGCATTTGGGGATACATGCTCTTTGATGACCTCTTTATACACATCAATCTTGTAAAGTTGTTTTTTATAGAGAGAATAGGAAGATAATTCATATTTTCCTCTAGCATAATTGATGGAAACTTATTTATCTTTATTACTAATGGTTTAGCTTTAAGACTCTTATCAAGTACATTTTTAAGATTATTGTCAAATTTGGGGAATCTTCCATCAAGTCTCTCTCACATAAGCAACATAAAATTTTAAAGCATATGTAGGAGTAATATTTGAGAACATATCAGTATTGCTGTGTTGTGACTACTTTTAAGTGTTCTGAATTGACAGCTGTGGTGGCAGGAGTGCAGACATCCCCTGAGGGCTCCTGGGCTGCCAGAGGGATGTCTGACTGCCAGTTTAGGCCGGATCCCCAGAGGAGCTAGCCTAAGGCACAATCAGACATCTCCCAAGGGGTCCCACTGTGAGAGGGTGTAGGCTGGGCTGAGGGACAACCCCGCCCCCACCTCCAGCCTGCACAAATTTCTGTGCACCAGGCCTGTAGTCTTATGTAATAAAAGCCTAATATGCTAAGCGTCTGGTCAACCAGTAGGCCATTCAACCAATCAAAGTGTAATATGCTAATGATATGCTAAGGCTGCTCAACCACTTGCTATGATGTGCACTGACCATCAGGGGGTAGATGCTCCAACTGGTAGGTTAGCTTGCTGCTGGGGTCCAGCACATTGGAACTGAGCAAGACAGGACAGACATGCCCTGGAGTCCTCCCATGGTCCCTCCCCAGCTGGCCAATCACCTGCATCTCTCCCTAGCCATGATCATGCACCAGTGGGGTCCCTCGGCCTGGCCTGCACCCTCTCACAATCCAAGACCCCTCAGGGGATGTCGTAGAGACAGTTCCATCCTGATCTCCCAGGCTAGGCTGAGGGACCCCACTGGTGCACCAGGCCTCTAGTTGGTATATAAAAATGCCATTGATTTCTGAGTGTTAATTTTTTATCCTGCTACATTGTGGAAATCATTTATCATAAATAGTACTTTTTTGGTGGAGTCTTTGGGGTTTTCTATGTACAATATCATGTCATCTGTGAATGAGAGATTCCTTCTTTCCAATTTGGATTCCTTTTATTTCTTCTTGTCTGATCACTGTGGCTAGGACTTCCAGTATTATGTTGAATAAGAGTGGTAAAATTAGACATCCCTATCTTGTTTCTGTTCTTAGGGGAAATGGTTTTAGTTTTTATCCATTGAATATGATGTTGGCTGTATGTTTGTCATCCATTGCCTTTATTATGTTGAGTTGTGATTCCTCTATTTCCACTTTGCTGAGAATTTATTTTATAAAAAAGGTATTGGATTTTGTTGAGAGCTTTTTTGTTTCTATTGATATGATCATGTGATTTTTGTCTTTCAAATTGTTTATGTGATGTAAATTACATTTATTGATTTGTAAATATTGTACCATCCTTGCATCCATGGAATAAATCCCACTTGGTCATGGTGTGTGATCTTTTTAATATATTGCTGGACCCTATTTACTAATATTGTGTTTAGGATTTTAGCATATATGTTCAGCAGGGATAATTTTTTTTTGTAATGTTTTTATCTGGTTTTGAAATTAGGGTAGGCTCACAAAAAGAGCTTCTAAGTCAGTGGTCAGCAAACTCATTAGTCAACAGAGCCAAATATCAACAGTACAACGATTGAAATTTCTTTTGAGAGCCGAAAACCTACTTCTGTGCATGGGCCACAAAGTTTCAATCACACTATCCTTGCGCGCCCACAGGTGATATTTTGTGGAAGAACCACACTCAAGGGACCAAAGAGCCACTTGTGGCTCATGAGCCACAGTTTACCACCCTCCGTTCTAAGTGTTACTTCCTCTTGGATATTTTGGAATACCGTAGTTTGAGGAGGATAGGTATTAGTTCTTCTTTGTGTGTCTGGTAAAACTCCCCTGTGAAGCTGTCTGGACCAGAGCTTTTGTTTGTTGGGAGGTGTGTGTGTGTGTGTCTGTGTGTGTGTGTGTGTGTGTGTGTGTGTGTGTGTGTGTTTCTCCTTCAATTTCAGTTGTTATTATTCTATTCAGGTTTTCTGATTCTTCCTGATTCAGTTTTGGAAGGTTGTATTTTTCTAGAATTTGTCCATTTCATCCACGTTGTCCAGCGTGTTGCCATACAATTGTCCATAGTATTTTATTTCAATCCTTTGTATTTCTGTGGTATCAGGTGTTACTTCACCTCTTTTGTTTATGATTTTATTTATTTGGGTCTTTTCTCTTTGTTTCTTGATGAGTCTGGCTAAAGGTTCATAAATCTTATTTATCTTTTCAAAGAACCAATTCTTAGTTTCATTGATCTTTTGTATTATTTTTCTCGTCTCTATTTCATTTATTTCCACTCTGAGCTTTATTATTTCCTTTTCTATGCTTACTCAATGCTTTCATTGTTGTTTTCTTTCTAATTCCTTAAGTTGTATGGTTAGATTTTTTATTAGAAGTTGTTCTTATTTTTTTGAGGTAGGCTATGATGCTATTAACTTCTCTCTCAGGACTGCTTTTGCTATGCCCCATTGATTTTAGGTTGCTGTATCTGCATTTTCATTTGTTTCCAAGAAATTTCTAAATTATTCCATGATATCCTTGGTAACCAATTCATTGTTTAGTAACATGCTATTTAGCTTCCATGTGTTTGAATATTTCAAATGTTTTCATTGTAATAATTTCTAGATTCATCCCATTGTCATCTGAGAAGATGCTAGATATGATTTCAATCTTCTTGAACTGTGTCCCAGTATGTGGTCTATGTTTGAGAATTACCACGTGCACTTGAGAAGAATGCATATTCTGTAGCTTTGGGATAAAATGTTCTGTAAATGTCAATTAATTCCATCTGATCTAGTGTGTGATTAGCTGTTTCCTTGCTGATTTTTTGTCTAGAAGATCTATCTAGTAATGTCAGTGGGAAATTAAATTCCCCTATTATGATTTTATTGCTATCTATCTCTTCCTTGAACTCCTCCTCCAGTTTTTATATACTTGGGTGTGCCTATATTGGGTGTGCCTATTTATCAGGGTTATAACCTCTTGTATCAATCCCTTTAGTATTATGTAGTGACCTCATTATCTTTTGTTAAGGCTTTCATTTTTAGTCTATTTTGTCAGGTATGAGTATTGCTACCTCAGCTTTTATTTCTAGTTGCATAGAAAATTGTTTTCCACTCTTCAATCTCATCCTATGTGAATCTTTTGTTCTGAGTTTGGTCTCTTGTAGACAGCATATATATGGGTCATTTCTTATCCATTCAGCTGCCCTATGTCTTTTGATTAGAGTCTTTTTTTCTAGAAAGCTCATTTTACCATCTATTTTGAATGATAGCTTTGCTGGATGGCATAGTCTTGGTTTCAGATCCTTGTTTTCAATACCTTGAATATTCCATGCCTTTCTTTTCAGGCCTGTAGAGTTTCTATTGAGAAATCAGGTGATAGCCTTATGGTACATCCTTTGTAGATAACAAATTACTTTTCTCATGCTGCCTTTTAGATTCTTTCTTTGCCTTCAATTTTTGGCATTTTGATTATAATGTGTCTGGGCATGGGCATCTTTTGTTTCTTCTTGGTTGGGACTCTGTGCTTCCTGTAACTTGTGTGACTTTTTCCTTCACTAGGTTAGGGAAGTTTTCTGCCTTTATTTCTTCACAGATGTTCTTTATCCCTTCCTCACTTTCTCCTCCTTCTGACATGGATATTATTATATTTCATGTTGTCCCACTGCTCCTTTAAATTTTCCTTATGTTTTTAAATCGGTTTGTTTTGGGGGAGTTGGTTCTCTGATTGAGTGATTTTTTTTTCTACCCTGTCTTCTAATTTGCTGATTCGATCCTCAGCTTCCACTAATCTCCTGTGTAGTCCTTTCAGTGTATTATTTATTTCTTCTGTGACATTTTTTATTTCTGACTGGTAATTTTTCATTGTTTCTTTTTTCATGCTGTTAAGCATCATTATAATCATTACTCTAAACTTTATATCTGATAAACTGCTTATCTCCATTTCATTTGGCCCTTCATCTGGAAACATTTCGTGTTCTTTCATTTGTGACTTTTTTTTGTCTCCTAATTTTGACTGCCTGTTTGATTTGTTTCTATGAATTATGTATATTTTTATGACTCCCAGTCTTTTAAGAGGGTCTCTGGTGCGTGCCAATGTCAGATGCTGTTTGTGAATGGCCCTGAGTGCTGTTTGGAGCTATCAGTGATCCACAGCTTGTGGGTCCCTTTACCACAGTAATAGGTAAACTCCACTGGTGGCATGACAGGTTTTCCAATGGATGGGAAAACCTGCTTTCCCCCCAGGCAAAATCTCCCTGGATGGTAAAGGTCTGACAGAGAGATGTCCTCTAAAATTTGGGGGAATGGTTCAGCAGCTGCTCTCAGAGCTCTATCCCCAGAGCCAGCAACCCCTGATTCTCCTCACACAGCTCTAGTTTACTCTTCTCTTCCTCTGCCAGAGCCCCAGGTGAGTGAACCTGCACATGAAATTTTGTGCATTGGCCCTTTAAGACTGCACCTGCATTTCCAGCCACCTCTATCTGGCAGATGTTATGTGGCTAATGTTCTCAGTTCTGGTGCTCTGGGCTGGGGAGCCCATCTTGGGGTTCAGACCCCAGACTACTCGATAGGAACCCCTCACAGCTGAGACATCCCTCCTGAACTGCACTGCTACCCGTGGTGAGCCCAGCCAGCCCTCTTGTGCCTCTGCATGTCCTTTCAGACTCTGGGCAATGTCCACTTTACATCCTCGGTTATAAGGTTTCTCTCCAGCTAGTCTTCAATTGATTCTTCATGATGATTTTTTCTATATATTGTAGCTGTAAGTCCAGTTTGGTCCTGGGAGAGTAGCAGTATAGCTTCCACTTAATCCATCGTCACCTGGGAATGTCTGCAAGTAGTAGAGGCTGCTGCCAGTGGCTTCTGCTGCCCCCGCCTAAACTTAAGCCGCATCAGCTTAAGCATCCCAAACACAAAACCTACCACTGCTGTACCCCACCAGTGGACTCCTCATCCCATTTTTAAGTAAGAAAATAAAAATTAATAAAACTGAGCTGTAAGTGATTGCATCAGGATTTCCTGTGCAATTCAAAGTTGATTGTCTTCACCAACCATGTCCTGATTGGCTCAAGTTTTATATCTTCCTAGAACATTTTATTCGTTCATTTATTCATTCACTCAATCGATATCTATTGAGTGCCTGTTTTCCCAGTGCTATTCTAGGGTCTGGGGATACAACACTAAACTAAGAGATAGTAAACAAATAAATAAATAGAAGTCAGGTGGTAAAAAAAAAAATTGCTAAGGAGAAAAACAAAGTAGGATAAGGGACAGTGAGTGCCGAGGTGGTGAGGAGTGGAGAACTGCTGTAGGCCACATGGACATTTTGATATAGTGACGTTCCTATAAATAGCTCAGCGAATAAAACTATGTATGCAATTATTTGACCATAAAATATGGCCATTTACATATGAGTTTAAAGATAAAAGCAAAGGTTTCTTCGCCAGGAGATGAATTTCTTTTGCTCAGAGGCCAGAGGGTAGAGCCAATATAAACAGGATAAATAAAAGAGAGACAAAGGAGATTAGATGCCACTTTAGAAAAAGGGTGTCTGACATTTGATGCCCTTAATTTTATCTCCTGCCCTGGAGAATAGTACGGGGCACCACAGGAAAGACTATTGAAGATTCCTGTGAATCTGAAGGCTTTGAAAAGGCAGCTATAGCCAGGCCCTCTCTTTGGTTATGATATTCCACTTGCACAAGATCATCTGATTCAAATCTTTTTGATGAAAAGATGGGAAGCAGAGGTCACTATACTGTCATTGTGCTCTTTTTATATGACAAACAGGGAAAGTTTGTGGTATTGAAGCATCCATCTTATATAAAAAAATGCTGTTTGAAATTTTAATCCTGCTATCTGGCTTCTGCAAATGCTTGCTTGATTAAATAATAAGGAAAATAAGACTGCTCCCACTTCAGAGAGGCCATTAAACCTTCCCCGGGCAAAATTATCAATTTTGTCCTGGCACCAGGCCAGGTCTTTGGTTGAGGTCTCAAGGCCCCAGCACATAGGGGCTCTTTAAGAACTTGCAAAGGAAGGCAGAAATACCCCATATATGGGAGACAAAGAAGTAAAAACATATAAATACAGAAAGTTCCTCCATGTAGGGGCCCAGAATTTGAGAGACATTATCCTCTGGACCCGCGCGTAATAGTAATAAAGTGTGACTCTAAGCTCTCCGAGCATTGCTTGATTATTCTGGTTTTCTGTAACAATATATTTATGTTGAATGTTTGGTAATATTGAACTCCACGGCCACTAGGTATTTAAATGTGTACTTGACTTCCCATCTTGCCTTCACGAAGTTACTTTTTCCCCTTTCCCTGTTTTCCTTTGTAAGAACACCCTTTCCACTCTTTGAGACAGTCAATGAAAATGTATGGTGTTTCTACAATAAGCCCCACACTGTGGTGAGGAACAGCAAAAGTAAGATGTGGTATTGATTGTCCAGGGACGCCACCACTGCCAGGAGCCATCACTGCCCATTTGGAATCACCACGCACCCAGGTCCACTGACTCCAGTCAGAGAAAGATAAGTATCACATGATCTCACACATTTTTGGAATATAATGAATAAAATAAACTGATTTACAGAAATAGATCTAAAGACATAGAATCATCTGGCAGACTGTCAAATCTCCAAGGGAAGGCAGGGAGGAAGGGGGGGTAAGGTAGAGATAAGTATAACCAACGGACACAGACAATAGGGGGGTGAATGACTGGGCTGGGAGAAGTCATGGGGGGAAAAGGGGACATATTTAATACTTTCATCAAAAAAGATTTTAAAATAACCAGAATGTTAAGAGCAGCTCTAGCCAAGAAAATGCTAAAAACTTAGAAATTAAAGATTTTTGTAGAAAAGAGTAAGCTTTGGTGGAACCAAAAACTGAGGCTCAGACTCTTACCTCTTTTTAAATGAATAAGGAATCTGCAGAGTAACAAACGAATGAGCCAGATGCCAAGTCTCCTCCCCCAGTTTTGTGGGGAGCCCTGCGCACCGTTGCTCCTGCTGAGATGTCTTACTTATTCTGGTTCCTGGGAAAGCTTTTTCCTGAGAAGATCAGAATATGTAAAGACTATGATCTTGTGTCCTTACATGTGTGTTGTTAGTCACCCAAACATTATAAAGAGTGCAGATTCAAAAACAAACTCTGTTTATAAAATAAGGTGGATCGATTACAAGCATGTGTTTCAGCCGGGTGAACTGAATTATAGTAAAAATAATAATAATAATAATTGCATTAAAAAATACCACCACCATTTACTCAGATTAGTTGACAACATAAAGCTGGGAGGATATTATAAAAAGAGATTGTCAACCTACGGTGTAGAATTGTTACAGTTATTACCATGTGTTATGGGTCAAATTTTGTCCTCCCCAAATTTCCTATATTGACTCAGTTGTGTGTGTGGGGGGGGGAATGCCTTTAAGAAAGACTATAATCCGCCAAAACCGGTTTGGCTCAGTGGATAGAGCTTTGGCCTGTGGACTGAAAGGTTCCAGGTTCAATTCTGGTCAAGGGCATATACCTTGGTTGCGGGCACATCCCCAGTAGGGGTTGTGCAAGAGGCAGCTGATCAATGATTCTCTCTCATCAATGTTTCTAACTCTCTATTCCTCTCTCTTTCTCTCAGTAAAATAAATAAATAAATAAATAAATAAATAAATAAATAAATAAAATAAAATATATTTTTTAAAAGAAAAGAAAGACTATAATCCTATATAATAAAAGGCTAATATGCAAATTAACCATCATTCTATCACAAATATGGAGGCACCCATAGCCACAAGATGGTGGTACCCAGTCCTCTCAGCCCTGAAGGAGTCCTCCAGTCCTGGCAGGGGTGGGGAGGGGGGGTGGCCACTGAGAGCAGGCAGAGTGAGCACCCTGGCAGAATGCTTGCTTCATCACCATGGAGATGAGGCAAGTGTCCCACACCCAGCCGCAGATGGGCCTCCGGGCCACAGAGAGCCTCTGGACAGCAGGCTGGAGCGACGGGCCCCCGCAGAGAGCCACGGGCGCATGGATTCATGTGCAGAGCTACTAGTCTATTTTACAGAATCTTTAGACTTCTGTCACTTGTTATTTTCACTCACTCAATAAAGATTGGAAGCTTCTATTCTGTCAAGAACTGTGTAAAATCCCAGGGGATAATGGAAAAAGAGACTAATATAATCACTGATTCATTTAAAGATACTGAGTAAGCAGTTTGCAATGTGGTTAAGTGTGTCTCTTAAAATTTGAATGTCATGCCCTGGCTGGTGTGGCTTAGTTGACTGGGCATCATCCTGTGCACCAAAAGGTGGCTGGTTCAATTCCTGGTCAGGGCACATACCCAGGTCATGGGTTCCATCCGAGGTCTGGTTATGTGTGGGAGGCAATTGATTGATGTTTTTCTCTCAAATCAATGTTATTCTCTCTCTCTCTCTCTCTCTCTCTCTCTCTCTCTCTCTCTCTCTCTTTCTGTCTCTGTCTCTACCTCTCTCTCTCTATCTTTCTCCATCCCTCCTTACCTAAAATTAAATATTTTTTAAATGCCAGGCCCTTAACTACATGCATGGCCTTGAAATGTGTAGCTAAAATTCTCTAAGCTTCCATAGTCTTATTGTTAAAAATAGAGATTAAGACCTACTTTACAGCAGGATATTCTTTTTAAGGGAATCACTCAATAAATATGATTGATTATTATGGTTGTTTCATTACTTCTATAATAATATACAGCTATTGTACTGTTAGCAGAAACTCCAAAGTAGATAACATAAAAATAACCCCATAGCCTTTTAATCCCTTCTTATTCATTTTTAAAATATAAAAGGACTGAGAGGGATTTGCGAGGAGATTTCCTGGAGGGAGCAGCTCCCCTGTGTGGGGCTCCGAGAAGGCAACATGCCGTGCTGTGAGAGGCAGAAGGGAGAGCAAGGACCGGCTTTTCTTCCTTCCCTTCATCCCAAAGAGAGTACCTCTCTGTGGAACCACTTGAATTTGCTGCCTAGAACTGGGAGACTCTGATACCTGGCATACCGCTGATGTGCAAACTGGAGGGGGCAGATAGAGAAGAACATTTGGGAAATAACTAGACTTTCACTGAACTTGGGGACAATGAAGGAATGGCGGTTCTTTGTGGACCAAATGTGGGCTAAAAGAAAGAGAAAGTGTGACCCACTTAAATTCTGCCAGGAGGGTGATGGAGAGCTCAACATGGAGAAGGCATGTTCAGCACGTGCCCCAGAGTCTGGCTGAGGGAGGAGTGATCCACCAAAGGGAAGGCTGCAGAGAAGGGCCAGCTTCCAACATCTGCTGGAGCCAGAGAAGAGGCTGGTTTATGCCACGTTCAGTTGTCAATCGAGCAAGAACTTGACTGTTCTGTACCCTGGCCTCTCCTTCCTCCCTGATCCATCCCTGGTGTGGTCTGGCACAGCAGAGAGGGAAGTGAAAAGATTGCAGGATGTCTCACACACCTTTTCCCAATCCACTGTAGACCCCAGAGGAGCGGGGAGGAGAGATGAAACTGTAACTTAGATGGAAGAGTGAAATGTTAGTGCAAATCTTACACAGAATACTAGATTTATGATTTGACAGTGTGTAGTACCTCAAAGTAACAATAATTCTGTGTTTACTTTTTTTTTCCTTATTAAGAATGATCATAAAGGTCATGGACCTCCTCAGTTTCATCTGAGTGACAAGAAAAAAATTCTTTTTGGTAAATTGTAAAGGGACAATCAGAGATAAAATAACTTTTAATTATGATTACAGCTCAACCATCACTCTTCTTAAATGCACCTTCTACACAATCATCAAAACCCACTCATTGCTAGTCACTGTGAGTTGCCGCATGACTATTGTTATTAACTGACATTGAGGGATGTCTGTGAGCTATGGCACTCTTCCAAGCTCGTCACAAGATAATCTGTTATTCCTCACAACTTTGTGAAGGAGGCATCACTATTACACCAATGTGTACAATTAGAACAATGAAATATAGACATCGTGTTAAGTAATTTTCCCAAGGTCACCTAAAAAAAATAAGTAGAAAGGATCTTATTTTATTTTATTTACCTCTTTATTGTTTTCCAAAAACATCTTTTTTTCTGTTTATTATTAAAGTTTACTTACTCAGAAAGATTATTGTTAACTTAGTTTGGGCTTACTAGCATACTTTTTAGCAGCCATATTCCAGCAATTTCCTATCAAGTGTGTAGAAGTAGCCTCTTAAAACTGGATTCCACTTTATCAAGAAGCACAGTGATCTGTCTAGCAGGTGTGACTCAGTGGTTGAGCATCAACATCTGAACAGGGAAGTCATGGTTCAATTCCCGGTCAGGGCACATGCCTGGGTTTCAGGCTCAATCCCCAGTAGGAAACAAGCAGGAGGCAGCCAATCAATGACTCTCTCTCATCACTGATGTTTCAATATGTCTCCCTCTCCCTTCCTCTCTGAAATCTCATATATAATATATAATGATCTTATAAGCAAATTTAAGTTCAGGTTATAATAACCCTCAGTAGGTTTAGAAAAGATGGGGTTAAAGTACAATGTCAAGAGAATTCCACTCCTCTAAGGTAGAAACAAATGAAGGAGTTTTTTCTCACCCAAAAGATGTGTTCTGTGCATTCAGAGCTCAAACAAGGAACTCACACTTCATTTAGTAACAGTTAGGGCCGCTGAGCAAACATTTACTAAAAGGATACCACAGGGCTCATGACTTATATAGGCCATGTGTGTAAATGACTTTAAGTCACTGTGTGGCCACTGTATACCATATGGGATCACTATATAAAAAAGCCTATAAGATAAATGTAGAAAAACCTTTTTCTAAGAATGACATAGTTGGTAGCACTACAATCCAATAATAATTCCTTCACATTAACATATAACTCTCCAACCCCAATGACAAACTATGCCCATTTAATTGAGTATTTAAATAGCAAATTGTCCCTTCATCGCTGAAAAATGTGTTTGCATTGCACAAGTATCGCACCTACATTTTTAGGCCTGAAGAAAGAGTTCTTATAACACCAAGAAGGGAAGTCTAAAGCATGACTTAAGCACTGAGTTTCAGGAATTAAAATATAAGCAGAAGAATAATTCATGAATTCACAAATCATCTGCTATTACAGCTATCATCTGACCATCAACTTATATGATGAGTAGTAATCTGTTTACTTATGTGTTACAATTTCATTAAATTATTAAAATAATGTGCCAACCGCCAGAGTACAATTTGTATTGTTGTTTTCGGCTATAGATTTTTCACTTAGCCTCGGAAAGCATCCATATTTATGATCTACGTGTTTCAGAGTCATTTTGTGCTTCTTTCCATGGCAGCCCTCTCCAGCTACCCAGGATGCTGAGTGGTAAGTCTTCTCTCTAGTCTGAAAGAAGGCTCAGGAAGCCAGGGGGGGAAACAACTACGGCCAAGGATGGGGCTTACACGTCATTTTTTCTGTGCTCGAATATCTGAAATCCATAGCTTGTCTAGCAAAACAAAAACCTCTGTTTTATTTAGTCAATACTTTTCGAATCATTTGTAAACATGTAAAGCAAAGAACTTTAAATACATTTCAGTATATTGAATATGAAGTCAATGGTCTGAACTCTATGATCAGCAATTTCTTGACTCATTTGCGCTGGTGTTATTCACTATGTCATCTTACGTGGTCAGTGCCTCTGTGATTAGTAGACAAAGTAGACGGCAGCTTCAAAACTGCTTTCATTAACTTAATAATCTGGATGATACTCCTGCTGCTATATTGTGAAAACACTAAGGAAGCAAATGTTTCCAAAGTTCTCTCGCGAAGAACAAGCTTGCCTTGCAATAAGCCAAAGTTCATTTCATCAGGTTGTCAATCAAAAGAATAAAAAAGCAACTTTTGTTTTTAGACTACTAAAGCTTTCAAAGCCAGACTTCTTTGATTAAGATTCTGTGCAGTCCTTCTTAGAATCCACTAATAGAAACTGACTTTAGATGCCCCCACCGTCTTTGCAAAGCCCTGAATAAGAATGACATCTGGTAAGTTCTCCAGAATCATCTACTAGCCCAATTCATTCATTTAGCATGTGAAGAATAGGAATGTCAGACACTTAGCTATTCTTCTGGTCCTTCTTTAGTCTCCTCTGGTAGGTTGAAACAATTAAGGAATCACATTGAACACCTTCCTCTACCAATTTGGAATATCATTTACTTTTAGCCTAAAATTTAATTCTTTCTGTAAATAACTTAAATAAAGTGATTTATTCATATCCCCTTGTAAAGTACTAAATTCATACTGGTAGATTCACTTTTTTATAAGTCAGACTAATCAGACTTATATTATAATTTATAGGCTTTAATCTCATAAGCAGGTAAAACATTTATTTGCATTGTCCTCATTCAAAGATAATTGGAATAAATAATCTCACAGAATAAATTCAAATCAGCACCTGCCAAAATCCTAAATGGCTTTACATATATCACCCTCTAGTGTTTCAAAGAAGCAATTTGCATTCTGGCCATAGAAAAATTCAAATCACTGGAGACTCCATGTTGTGAATGATCTGGCCATGGGCAGACATGATAAACTTTACTTACAGCAATCCAGCCCCTTCCAGGAAGGAACTTGTTTCAGTTCCTTTGGCAGGATCATAAGGTTGTTTTTCTTAAGTAAATTAATAAATCTGAGACAATGAAGCTGACTTCGCATTCTACATGGATAACAGCAAATAGCAAGTTTTCTCTGGTTTCTGCTTACAAAGCAGCATATAGCATCATCTATTAATTAGTATGCACCCTTACTTTTAAAATAAATTGCAAAAAAAATAAATTTGTCCTTTAGAGTTTGCATACTAACATACTAGAATTTGCATACTAGATTCCTGTGGCAAAAGTGCTAATATATGAACATAAATCTTATAAACATTGATAGAATAAAGCATGGCAGTGTCATTATCACATAAGTCAACATAGCATGAAACTCAGTGTAAATGGGATCCTTATTGGTTACCATGGTAAGAATATATAACAAAGTAGCATATGAGCTTCTTTATATCATTAAATAATAAATTGTCAAGCTATGAGGTGAAAGAGGCACCATGATGTTTCATTCCAGTGAGAAGTCAAAACATGTATTTGTATGAGGTCATTGGATCCCATGGGACATTTTCTAGGAGAAATACTTTCAGAAGGTCAATACATTTAACACACATTTCCTTCTGTTGCATATGTGCCATCAGCCTGTACATTCAAGCATGTGAACCTAAATCAGATAAAATAGGATTATTTCTTTCCAATACAAATTGAACACTAGCTAATGGGTAAGTAAAAGGCAAAAGCATAAATAAAACCAAAAAAAAAATGAGGCCTAGCCATGTGGCTCAGTGGAAGAGTGTCAGCCTGTAGACAGAAGGGTTTCAGGCTAGATTCCAGTCTAGGGCACATGCCCAGGTTGCCGGCTCAACCCCCAGTAGGGGGCCTGCAGGAGGCAGCCAATCAATGATCCTCATCATTGATGTTTCTATTGCTCTCCCTTCTTCTCTGAAATCAATAAAAATATATTTTTAAAAAATGAAAATAAATTGAGAAATGAAATGTGCGTTTGCCAAAAAAAAAGGGGGGGGGTGGGCAACATTCTATCAGCTTCAGGCCCAAACTCATCATCCCCAAGCAAGGTGGACCAGAAGAGTTCAGCGCTTGGTGAGTGAGTCCAGTACGTGACCACCAAGCAGCAGGTGGGGGATTTAGAAACAGCTACAACATGGTGATAGGATGGGTGAATGATGGCATGGGTGAAGCCATGAAATCCCATCAGGCAGAGAAACAGAACCAGGTGCAGGACTGATCAGAGTCTGGAAAGAGGAGAGAAAGGCAAGCCCAGGGCTCAGAGCTTAAGCAAAGAAATCTTTTCTGGGTTCCAACTTTAGCCTTGACTGTATTGGGAGGGGTGCTAATAAGGGTGCACACCCCTTTAAGTAATCCCTATCCTTAAGTTTCCCTTCCCACCCTGACCCTCTTGGACATATAAACATGAAGGACAGCAGGACAATGGAAGGTGCATTTGGATGGAGTTGAGCAAAAGTGGAAAAATAGTTCTGAAAAGGGAGGCATGGGCTAGAAAGTTGTAGGGCCTTAAATCTATGGACTTGGGCACTCAGGAGCAAAGACACAAATACATGTAGACATGTCTTCCATTCCCTGACCTCCTGGCAAATTCTGCTTTTGGAAGCACTTCTACCTACAAGCTTGGACTTTCGCGATGTTGATTCTGGCCCAAGCCAACAAGCATAAAGTGTGATTACCGTATTTGCCGGCGTATAAGAGACTGGGTGTATAAGACGACCCCCTAGCATTTCCACTCAAAATACAGAGTTTGTTATATACTCGCCGTATAAGACTACCCCCCACTTGGAGGCATATTTTTCAGGGCCAAAAAATCGTCTTATACGCCGGCAAATACGGTATTTTAAAAAATGAGATAATGTTTTTAAAATAAGAGTATCAAACAGTGGGTATACATACAGATGGTTTGACCCTTCAGACTACAGGCAGCCTTTAGTTCGCCCCTAATGATTTGAATTCTTATATTTGACTAACAGTACTCAGTCAAAAAATCATATGATTAACTTGGGTTAGCATATATTTCAAATAGACAGGAGATATTTATTTTATTGTTTGTTTTAACTAATAACTTTAAGCAGTTCTCTTAGACCCTCCATCTGCCAAGTTTAGAAATTGGGTGGTTATGTTGTCCCCAGCAATTAATGAAGCAGAGTTGGTTAAAAGTAGCATTTGCCCATTCCCACGGTCTTGATAGTTACCATAGAAATCAACAACGAGGCTGCCTCCCCACGTGTGTGAGTCAGACTTCCAAGCCCAGGCTGGCCCCCTACCCTCCTCCAGCCCTCCAATACAAAGTGAACACTAGCTAATGGGTAAGTAAAAGGCAAAAGTCCTGTCCTCACTACCTTTGGCACTTCTCCGGCTGTTTGTTGTTAAAGGGCAGAGGAAGGAAAGAGGAAGGGGAAATGAATTGAATGCAACAGGGAAGGGCAGAGGGTGGGCAGGGAGAACACAGAAAGAAAATAAAATGATTTCTCTTGTGCGTCTGGTACAGTCTCTGAAGGTGGTTCTAAAAATGAAGCTTGAAAATAGTTCAAAGTCAAACTAGAGATGGAGAATTCCCTTCTTGTGAGCCCTGCCTGCTCCTACACCCTGTCTCTCTGGCTCCGGCCTTTACCCTACTTATCCTGGCTCTCCCTCGGCCTGAATCCCCAAAGGACAGCCCAGAGAGGTGAAGTGGCATGTGTAAGAGCACACAGCTGGTGTGTGTGCCAGAGTGCAGACTGTGTTTCCACTGGAGACTCAGGGGCTCAACATGGCTGTCAGATCTGGGCCTGAAATGACTCTTATCTCCTTGAAACCTAAAAATAGGGACTCGGAGATTCCATTAGCCTTATGAAGACGTGAACTAAAAGCCCAGATAGCCTTGGGAATTAAGCATAAGTAGCCAACCAAGAGGAAGGACGTGTCTGTGTGTGTGTGTGTGTGTGTGTGTGTGTGTGTGTGTGTGTGTGTATAAGAGAGAGACAGAAACAGAGACAGAAAGATAGATTTTTAAAAAGTATTTTTTTATTGATTTCAGAGAGGAAAGGAGAGGGAGAGATAGAAACATCAATGATGAGAGAGAATCATTGATCGGCTGCCTCCTACACCCCCCACACTGGGGATCAAGCCTGCAACCCAGGCATATACTCTTGACTGAATTGAACCCAGGACCCTTTAGCCCGCAGGCTGACACTCTCTACGCTGAGCCAAACCGGCTGGGGCCAGAAAGAAACTTGATTACTTTTTCCTCTCCACTTCCTGTAAGGAGCAGCTTCACTTTTGCATTTAGGCCTCGTACAAGTTTTAGATTCTCAATCATCGCCATCAAACCCTCCTTGACTTAAGGTAGTGTTAAAAGATAAAGGGGAGGGGGAGGAGAAACTCGGGTAGAGTTTGCATTGGAAGAGTCTTTCACTCTTTCCTTTTTTAATAAATCATTCTTTTAACCACTTTATTACATTCACACACATACACACACACACACACACACACACACACACACACACACAGAGAGAGAGAGAGAGAGAGAGAGAGAGAGATTTTAATAATGAAACACTTAAGTTTTCTTCAAAGGCAATGAATGCGGTCTCACAACTGAGTGATTATCCTAACAGTAAAGGAAGCTTCTGAATAAAGGGGAATAAGAATGGGCTAGGATAAAAACAGATTTCTCAATGGCATTTTTATCTCTTAAAAGAATAGTGAGTCCAGACTGCTTGTGTCTAGAATCTCAGTGTATGCTTTGCTAGATAAGGAGCTTCTCTCACACAGAAAACTATTAATACTGGCAAAGCACACTTTCACGCCGGGGTATTATCTTCAATCAAATGTTAGGAGTTAGCGTGGTCATTCAGCTGTCCAACTTCCTTTTTCTTTTGCCAGCTCTCCTTTCAAATCTTTCCAACATTCAATTGAGTGATTATATACAATAATAAGAGTTATGAAACAGCAATTTATATTCTCAAAAAAAAAAAAAAAGATAGTCAGGAAGGTACATATTGAAAGATCATCAGTCAGACTTGGATAGATAACAAGAAAACAGTTCCCACAAGTCAGACTACCAAATAGTTTAAGTACATAAAAAAGATAAATGTAATTCTTTCTTCTTGAGAGGATCATAAATGTCATTAATGAAATCACAGATCCTGAAGAAATATCTACCTTATCTCAAGCCCAGAACAGATATACAGCAGCAATGAATTTCTCCTTGGAAGAGCTGAATTGACAACAGTATTTCCCATTGCCCCTTATGTTTAAATTAAAACAATTGCAACCAGGCCAGATCAGGGTGTCAGTATGGGAAGTGATCACAGTGCTATGTGTTACCATTAAAAAAAATTTTTTTTTATTGATTTCACAGGGGAAGGGAGAAAGAGAGAGAGTTAGAAACATCAATGATGATGAGGGAGAACCATTGATGAGCTTCTTCCTACACACTCCCTACTGGGGATAAAGACTGGGGATAAAACTGGAATCAAACCCTGGACCCTTCAGTCTGCAGGCTAGCACTCCATCCACTGAGCCAAACCGGCTAGGGCTGCGTTGCCATTTTTTGATGTGGTTTTATCACCAGGCCACCAATATAGCACATTTATCAACCTAGGGTTCAAATCATGGCAGAGGAGATATCATCTTTTCAAAGTAGAAAACAGAAAATTAACCAATCAACAACAGTGAGACTTGAGTATGAGGCAGTCTTCAAAATCAAAGTCTATCCTGCCATTAAGTAAAAAAAAAAATTAGCCATAGCCGGTTTGGCTCAGTGGATAGAGCATTGGCCTGCAGACTGAAGGTGCCACACGCCTGCCACCCTGGTGGGACAGAGGGGACTGGGTGCCACCATCTTGTGGCTATGGGCGCTGCCATCTTTGAGGGGGGGGGCAGTCAATTAGCATACCCCCTTCTTATTGGCTGTGGGCGCCACCATCTTTGCAACAGCATGAGGGTTAATTAGCATATTCCCTCTTTATTAGATAGGATGATGTATACACCTTTAATTGGGGTGAAAGACAACTTGTCTACTTGGACTTAGCAATGAAATAGCACCAAACAAAGTTACTTAAAATGTAAATCAATTCTAGTACCTGTGGAGTAATGGGGAGGAGAAATAGTCTGAGAGCTCCTGGAAGGCTAGATAAAAATATTCTCTGGAGGAAAAGAGAATTGTGTGGGAAATTAGGCTAGAGAAACATAAAAGACGTTATAATATTGCCCAGGGTAACCCCTATTTAATAAGATCCTTATCATTCTTTGGAAATAAAGGACTTGGACTAAATCCAAAATAATTCTACCTTAAAGTAATAGTATCTGTAAAGCTTCAAATGCATTAGCTTGTCATTTTTTTTTCTCCCACAATCTTTTGGCATATGTATTCATGATATCTGGCCCAGTGGCTCAGTGGTTGAGCTTGGACCTGTGAACTAGAGGATCACGGTTTGATTCCCAGTCAGGGCACATGGCTGGATTGTGGACTCGATCCCCAGTGCGGGGCATCAGAGAATATATGAACCAGCCTGCAGACTGAAAGGTCCCAGGTTTTGATTCCGGTCAAGGACATGTACCTTGGTTGTGGGCACATCCCCAGTGTACAGGAGGCAGCTGATCGATGTTTCTCTCTCATTGATGTTTCTAACTCTCTATCCCTCTCCCCTCTACTTTAAAAAAAAAATCAGTAAGATATATTTAAAAAAAGAAAATTTGGGTGAGAAGACAGTGAGGCACTCACAAAATGCACGTACACGCCTCATCACTGAGCATCATTATTAAAACCCTCGTGGCCACATGGCTTAGTGCTTCAGAGGGACTCTTATTTTGTGAATTCTTTCCCCAAATGAACATATTTTCTCTGATAAAGGGAGGCAATTTTCCTGTAGAATTTCAAAAGTGATTTCTAGTCCACTTACCTCAGAATGCAGAGATGAGTAATGGAATGAGGAGGTTGTAATGGAAAAGTAAAGGCTAAGAGGGAAATGGTGCAATAAATAAAAGACATTTGAATCATCTTAAAGGAGATATAAGGAACTGGTAACAGAATTTGCCTTTCTGAAGAGTGGAAATTAGGAGTGTGGGGGTAGGTGAAGGGAGATAACTTTTAATTTTTACTTTAAGGATTTTTGTTCTAACAATGTTTAACTCTGTGCATGTACCACTTTTATAATAACATCAAAGCCTCTACAATGTACCAAGGAATATCTTCGGACATTTTTTAAAGCAGAGCTCTCATTTAGATGCCAGTTACATCCCAGGGGAATTCCTTAGACTTTTCTTTTTAAGCTGGACATACAGCCTCTGCACATAAAATTGTCATTCTGCTAGTTTGTGTGTGTGTTTGTTTGTTTGTTTGCTTGCTTGCTTGTTTGTTTCTTTGTTTTTTAAAGGCAGAGGTGGATAGCTATTGGGTTCCTAGACCCAGGCAATACTCTGAGGGTAACAAGGTGAAAAGATGGTTCTGGCTCCGGCCGGTAAGCTCAGTGGTTAGAGTGTTGCCAGTTCAATTCCAAGTCAAGGGCATGTAACTGGGTTGCAGGTTCGATCCCTGACCCAGATTAGGGTGGGTGCAGGAAGCAAACATCTCTCTTACATTGATGTTTTTTGTTCCTCTTCCTCCCTCCCTCCCTTTCACTCTCTAGGGGGGAAAAATGGAAAGACTATACTCAGAAAAAGAAAAGAGAAGGGAAGGGAAGGGAAGGGAAGGGAAGGGAAGGGAAGGGAAGGGAAGGGAAGGGAAGGGAAGGGAAGGGAAGGGAAGGGAAGGGAAGGGAAGGGAAGCTGAGAGGAGAGAAGAGGAGAGAAGAGGAGAGGAGAGGAAAGAAAAGAAGAGAAAAGAAGAGAAAAGACGGTCCTCAATAAAAGCACGGAGCGGATGAATTAAATGCAGAGCTGCCTCCTTCCAAAACTCTTGGGTGCAATAGTTCCACCATCGTCCACGCCATTTCATGAAGAGGCTCTTCTATTTGCAGCTGAAAGCTGGGCATTCCATAGCCAGTGTGACGAATGTTCTGAGACTCACAACCCTGCAGGATGAGTGAGCTTCTTGAAGAAGACCCCACAGAGCTGGGTCTCTTGGGTTTGGGAGCAGCTGCCAGTGGACACGAGGGAAGAGTCCTCATATACAGCGAAGTGACTGACCGAAGAAAGACATGTTTCTATAAAGCAGTCATTCTTTAAGTTGTGAGAAATGGAGAGCGAACTTTGTAAGGTAATAACATAAAGCAAAAATATAAAAAAGACTACAAAAGTCTGACTGCCTATTTATTCTGCATTCCATGCGTATAAACTATATGGCTGCTAAGACTATATAGTCTCACAGTCAAGGAAACCTAACATACAGCAATCACAGCTTCCCAGCTCCGCTCTAGCTAGCTGACCTGACCCTAAACCACAGGGCCTCTGGCTGCACAAAACCCCACCCCTCACCAGCCCTGCCCTTTCCGTGTTGCCTCTTCCACTGCCCTATGAACCTCCTCTTGCCCCAGATCCCTCAGGAGGAGTGACTGCTCCCTTACTTGTGAGGCTGTGCTAGCCCAAAACATGGACTGTTTGCCTTTAACTACAGGTCATGGAGCTCGTTGCTAAATTACATTATTTTTATCATCTGATCATGATATGAGGGGATACTTTTACTTCCTCTGTTCTGTGCTAGTGACTAGTGTTAGGGTCAGTGAAGGAGGAACACATGAGGCCAAAAGGGGTAAAGAATTATAAACTTACTAGAGGCCCAGTGCACGAAATTTATGCCTGGGGTGGGAGGGGGGCCATCCCTCAGCCCAGCTTGCACTCTCTCCAATCAGGGACCCCTTGGAGGATGTCAGACTGCCCGATCCCTATGAGATCAGGCCTAAATCAGCAGTTGGCATCCCTCTCACAATCTGGGACCGCTGGCTAACTGCTGGCTCCTAACCGCTTGCCTGCCTGCCTGATCGCCCCCCAACTGTCCCCTGCTGGCCTGGTCACCCCATAACTACCCCCCTTCAGGCCCGGTCACCCTCCAACTGCCCCCTGCCAGCCTGGCAGCCCTCCAACTGCCCCCTGCCAGTCTGGTCGCCCCCCAATTGCGCCCCTGATGGCCTGGTCGGCCTCCCAGGTGCCCCCCTGCCTACCAGGTCACCCCCTAACTGTCCAGAAGGAAGTCAGGCATCCAAAGATGTCCAGTCACCCAGTCTAATTAGCATATTGCCCTTTTATTAGTATAGATTATTACATCTGTTAGCAGAAGGGCCGAGGCCAAAAGGGCATCAGCAGGGCAGAGTAGGGGGAGCGGGATATTTATGTCTCCTCTAAAGGTCAGTCAGAGTAGCCCGTGGGACCAGGTGCAGGTCGGAGCCAGCTGTAGACCGTCACTGGAAACTGGGTGAGGTGGTTTACTGGAAACCAATGGCCGTTCATCATGAAACCTACAATGAGAATAACAGGAAAATCACTGGGGAGGGGCAGGAGCCCCCGGCAGGGCCTAATGGAGCGTAAGAATGTACCTGAGCCCTGACCGGTGTGGCTCAGTGGATAGAGCATTGACCTTCGGACTCAAGGGTCGCAGGTTTTTGGTCAAGGTCATGTGCCTTGGTTGTGCGCACATACCCAATAGGGAGTGTGCAGGAGGCAGCTGATTGATGTTTCTCTCTCATCGATATTTGTAACTCTCTCTCCTTCTCCCTTCCTCTCTGTAAAAAATCAATATATATATATAATTTAAAGAATATACCTGAGATTCCAGGGAGGGGCGAGAGCCCCAAGCAGAGCATAATGGAGCGCAAGAATGTGCCTAACAACTAGAACATGCAAGAGGTTCTCAGAGATAGAAAATGTCTTTTACCGGCTTACTATTCTCACAGCATCTAATAAAATGCTTATTTACTGCATCGTTAGACTTCTACCCTCCTAGCAGTCCGGCCTTCACCATTTTCACTCTTTTGTTTGGCTCGTTTCCTGCTTTAGATCCAATCTCCAGGCTTTTCGTTCTAGTGGGCTGTGATAAGAAAGAAGTGAAAACCCACTTGCAGTATTGGTGGTACCTCCTTTCCTCCAATTATTGTCTCCTGAGTAACGACCTTTCAAAGCTAGAAAACCCCGCTCCTGTGCACTCTTACCTTCCAGAGGAAGTAAAATGGGATGGTCTTCTGAGGGTTCTGCCCACGGGCTGGCCCCAAACATTAGTGGCTCCATGTGTCAGCTTCCCATCCACAGACATCTCCCCTGGCCCAGAAAACTGAGGAAGGAGAGCTGCCCAGACTCACCCTTGAACTAGAACAATGTACATCTGTGGTGGTGACAGCCAGGATTTGTTGAAATGGTGAGTCAGCTCAATGCATGGAGTTTTTACAGTGATGGATATTTGGAGGCAGAAACAGTACTTTCCTGTGGTTTGGTTTGGTTTGGTTTTGGTTTTGGGTCTTATATTTTTATTTCCATTTCAAAAGAGACTGATAAAATAATATTATTTTATTTTATTTTTTCAGATAGGAAGGGAGAGAGAGGGAGAGACAGGACATCAATAATGAGAATCATTGACCGGCTGCCTCCTGCACGCCCCCTACTGGAGATCGAGCCTTCAACCGGGGGAATGTGCCCTGACCAGATCAAACCTGGGACCCTTCAGTCTGCAGGCTGACGCTCTATCCATTAAGCCAAACCAGCCAGGGTGAGACTGAAAATTCTTAAAAGCTAATGTTATAATCGGAATTAGCTAGTTTATTAATATTAATAACAGGAAGAGCAAAGGGGAGGCCAGACATGATAAGCATGGTCATCCGGGCAGCTTCACTGGGGAGCTGCAGCTTCACACAGCATTGTTCCTGCCAGGGGATTAGTACCCTCCCTTCCCCCGGCCAGTACCGGATTGTTGTGGGGAGAAGAGGGTGGTAGGCACATGACATGTGCAGTGGAGTCAGAGTAACTTAGGGAAGGTTCTTGCCTGTCAATCTAGCCCAAGGAAGAGTGGATGGGCCAGGGGGTGACCCCATCAGAAGAGCACACAAAAAGCTTCAGGTTAGAGCCCAGTTCCCTCTTGTTCCTCCCTTGTTCATTCTTGCTCTGTTTTGCTCCATGACCTGCTCTTTTTAAAAAATATATATTTTATTGATATTTTACAGAGAGGAAGAGAGAGGGATAGAGTTAGAAATATCGATGAGAGAGAATCATCGATCAGCTGCCTCTTACGCACCCCCTACTGAGGATGTGCCTGCAACCAAGGTACATGCCCTTGACCGGAATCGAACCTGGAACCTTTCAGTCCGCAGGCCGAAGCTCTATCCACTGAGCCAAACCGGTTTCGGCCATGACCTGCTCTTGCCCATGTGCTCCCTGTGATCTCCATAGCCAGGTGGCCTGCCGCATCCAGACTCCCAGCCGTGCGGGCCTCCCCACGCGGGATGCTGGGCTGGACTGGACTTGAATTTAGAGCAGAAATTCCATGGCCTTCATTCTGGCCCCGCTGAAGACAAGACTTGTCTTCCTCCATGGCGAGATGGGCAGAGATGGGGCTTTGGAGAGGACCCCCTTAATGTTACACCATCAGTAAAGCTTTCCACGAAACCCCATCCTCCCTTACTGGCGTCAGGAAATGATTTTCCTCCAGGCACCCCGAGAACTCTGCTTCCACCAATATAGCACCAGAGGTGAAATGTAGTCCCGATGGCTAGCACTGTCTTCAAACTCCCAGTGTGTGTGTACGGGTGTGAATGGATTCATTCAATAACCTCATTAATGACCCACAATCGGGGAGGTGGGGGACAAACAGCTTTCTGAAAGACACGTTAGACCAAATTACCAACTTTTAACGGCATCTGTGCAGCTAAAGAGCCTCCCTTCTTCCTCTCAGAAAAGAAATCCATCGCTTTGAAGAGCCCAAAGTAAAAAAATTAAAGGGCATTTAGAGGCGGCAGCAAGGACGGTGTGTTTCTAATTATTGTTCTCATTATGAAGCACTGCTCCTGTCATACTGTTCTGCGTGGGCTTTACCCAGCTAAGTTCAGAAGCAGTCTCACCTTGCTCTGGGAAAATAAGGATCTGAATCCCCAGCTGGAGAAAAGGAAATGTGTATGCACCAACCATCGTTATTTGGGCAGGCCTCTGGTTTGGGATCTGACTAAAAATGTAAACAGCAGGGAAACACAAGAGTCCATCCTTTGTGCTGTCTGGAGCCGGGAAGGCAGGAAGGCAGGAATCCCGCCGGAGAGAGCTTGATTCTGCCGGGCCCCAAATCCAGTCTCCAGATGAAAGGGCCTGGGAGAGGGAGGGGAAGCCTTGCTTTGTGGAGTGAATGGTCGGCTTACCTCCAAAGTTTCCCCCGCTGGCCTGCTTTCTCTTTTCTCTTCTGAACCAGTTTCAAGAGCAAAAGGATGTTTGTTGTTTCAGGACGGGGTGCTCTGAAGGACCCTTGGAAACCAAACAGTCCGAAGTTCATGTTCATGCATACCAATGTCTCCAGAACTCCTCTGGCTTCCACAGACAATTTAAAGGTGCACATATCCCAAAAGGGCTGAGTATGTTTATCTCTTGACTTGTGTTTTAAGGAAACAAAGCAACTAACTTAACATTGTAAAAACCTAGAAATTATGATAAAAAGTGAAATAAAATTGAAGGTGGGATTCTAGGTATTAAACACACACACATACAAGAGTAAGTCTCCTATTTTTCTAGTTTGGAAAGGACGGCATAAAAAAGGAAAGGATCAGGTTGGACAGGACAGGACAGGACAGGACAGAGTGGCTCAGTGGTTGAGCCTAGTCCTATGCAAAGAAAGGTTCAATTCCCAGCCAGGGCACATACCTGGTTATGGGTTCCATCCCCAGTTAGGGCACATACAGAAAGCAACTAATCAATCAATCTCTCTCTCTCTCTCTCTCTCTCTCTCTCTCTCTCTTTCTCTCTTGCTTGGGTGAAGATTTTTTTTTAATGTTGGCTAGGACAGAGGAAATGTAGAAAATAAGAGAGACTCACAAAATCTAGATAATGGGGTTGTACCTATATAAAAGAAGTAAATACTAAACTATGCAATAAAATTTTTAAAGTTTTCCACATTTTTTACCTCTTTCATGCATATCAGAATGCATATTCATATGTTCGAGTGATTTATTCAGGGCCAGACGACTGAGGAAATAAGGCCCAAGACTTTTCCAGAGCTTCTCATTCGCAATCACAATGTGTAAACTGACCAAATTTCTGTCCAAATAACCTCAAACAATGTTATATACATGGCTTTCCCATTCTAAACTCTGAGCTCTTCCTCTAGCTAATGCATTCCAGCCAAAACCTGGACTCTAACCAAAACCTGGTCAGACTCTAACCAAAACCTGGTCAGACTCCTCCTCCTCCTTCCTTTCCACCTGTCCCTGGCAGAGGTCAGTTTTAGCAAAGAATCCTGCTCAACCAGTTTATCCATTGTCCCCACCCTCGGTATCCATTCAAGCTCCTTGTCCTCTGCCCTTAATATCTAATCAAGTTCTTCTTCCATGACACCTAACCAAGCTCCTCTTAGTGATTTCCCATCCACTCCCTCATCCTACCCTTGTCCCTATGGTAGTGAGTTTGTATTGTATCCATTCCATCTCTCTCACCTATTGTGATAGTCTTGAATAAACTCTTCTTATATCCATGCCCTAGAAAATCCTACCCGGATGTTTCTATATCACCCTACTTGGCAGAATCTTTCCCGCACCTTGGCTCAGGAGAACCAACTTTGATTGCAAGGAGCTAGTTTAGTACTGCAGGTAGGCAACCTGAAGAAATTCTAACATGGCTGATGAAATGAACCCAAGCCAAAGTCCTGGACATGGAACTGAGGAGCAAAGACAAAATACAAGTGGAAATGCCTGGTACAAAGGTCAGGAGGAAGTAAGGTCATAAGTTCAAGACAGTCTTTAAAGTCCAAAACCCAAACATGAAATTATAAGGCATAAGCACCTGAGGCACAGAGAAGCATAGAAAGAAGAAATAACAGGGGTTGTTTCTCTTTAGGACTACTACATGTATATGGTGGGCTAAGTATGCACCTAGAATAAGTAAAACCACACTCTGTTAGTTCCAATGTTCACCTGTAATTATAACGATTTCTGTTGTTAAAGAAAGAAGCAAGAGAAAAAGGTAGCCAACTGTTGCCTGCTGACCATAGTGTTCCGTGTCAGCAAATATATCTGTGCTGGTTTATTTATAAGGTGGAGCTTATAAATTCTAGTTATAGGTGAAGCCATTCAGAACAACCGTATACCCAATAATCCAAAAGATTCCCAAAACGCTGCGTCCCATGGCACCCAAAGGTCATGCCAGACCAGATGAAAATGAAAATCCTTTGTTTGGTAGCTTTTTCAGAGATGTACTCTCGGCAAAGGCACCTACATTGTTATTTATGAGTACTTGACAGAAAGACCACATAATTGCACCAATTTAGCAATCTCCCGTTAACATCATCAGCGTTAACACATGTCCAGGGTTGAAAACCATATTCATCAGAGCTAAATTGTCTCCTTTTAACTGCAATTTCTTTGAATGGGAACTATTTGAGCAGCTATGTTCACTTGAAAACAGCCTTTGAAACAGCCTCAATAGAGTTGTTCAAACTGTGACTTAAATGTTTTATAAAATGTTATTTTGTGTCCAAAAGAAAACCCCTGCTTTTTAAACATTTATTTATACCACAGAATTCATGTTTTACCTGGACATTTTATTCTTTGTTCTTTATTCGTTCAACAAGTATATGTTACTTTTTTCTTTTCTTCTTTTTCTCTCTTTATTTTTGTTGACACTTATTACAGACTAGGGTCCCGGTACATGAAAATTTGTGCACTCAGGTGGTGGTGGGGGGGGTCTCCCTCAGTCCAGCCTGCACCCTCTCACAGTCCAGAACCCCTCAGGGGATGTCCACCTGCTTGCTTAGGCCCGCTCCCTAGGGAATTAGGGTTAAGCTGGCAGTCAGACATCCCTCTGGCAGCCTGGGAGCCCTCGGGGGATGTCCGACTAATAGCTTAGGCCCCCAAGGGAGCAGGCCTAAACCGTTAGTTGGACATTCTTAGTGCTGCCGTGGAGCGGGGAGAGGCTCTCACCACCACCGCTGGGCTGGCCAGCCATGAGCGGGCTTCTGGATGAGTGGCGCTTCCCCTGTGGAAGCCTACCAGAGGGCAGCTCCTGCATTGAGCATCTGCCCCCTGGTGGCCATGCGAATCATAGTTACCAGTCGTTCTGCTGTTCAGTCAATTTGCATATTAGCCTTTTATTATTATTTTTATTATTATCATTATATAGGATGTCCCCATTTCCCCTCTTTTGCCTCCTCTACCCAGTCCCTGCTCCCCACTTCTCTCTGGCCATCACCATACTGTTGTCTGTGTCTGTGGGTTGTGCATAAATTGTCTTTGGCTAATCCCTTCTTTAAATTCACTTCTTTAATTTTTTTTTATTTTCAGATAAGTGCTTATAACTGCACTATTTTATATTTTCTGTTATATCATTTAGAATTAAGATATTTTAAAATTGAACCTTTGTAAATTTTAGCACAATTTAATAAATTTTGCTAGAAGCAATTAAGAGTTTTTCATGTAATGAAGATACATTTCAATTAATATTTTATTCATTTTTCATTTTCTAATTTTTCAATTTGAAATAATCTCATACATGTAAAAAAAATCCTATAAAATACTACAGCATATCATATATTCCTTTCACTCAATTTCTTAGGTGTTAATATTTTAAACATAACCATTGTACAAGTAACAAAATTTGGAATATATTTTCTTATAATCTCTTTAATGTTACTTAATCCATTTACTTTGTTTTTGTTCATCTTCACCCAAGGATATTTTTCCATTGGATTTTAGAGAGAGTGAAGGGAGGGAGAGAGACACATCCATTGGTTGCTTCCTGCATATGCCCTGATAGGGACCAGGAATCAAGCCAACAACTGAGGTACGTACCCTTGACTGGAATAGAACCTGGGACCCTTCAGTCCGGGGGGTTAATGCTCTATCCACTAAGCCAAACATGCTGAAGTTTAATTCACTTACTTTTAATCTATATTTGTCTTTATATTTAAAGTGGATTTTGTTTTTGATTCACCTTCATAATCTGTCTTTTAATTGGCTCATTTATGCCACTGACTTTCAAAATGCTTATGGATAGAGTAAAAGTAATATCTACTATATTTGTTTTTCATTTGTTGCTCTTGTTCTTTGTTCCTATTTTTGTCTTTCATTCCTTTTTTTGCCTTTTGTGGTTTTAATTGAGCATTTTATATCAAATAGCACTATGTTGTTTCATGGGCAGTGTTATTTCATAACAATAAAGTATGTTAATTTCTCCCTCTCATCCCTGGATCATCGCTGTTATTCATATCTCTTATATGTAAACATATACAACCACACATATTTATATATATATATATATATATATATATATATATATATATATATATATATGAGCATGCATAACTGAATGCATTGTTGCTATTATTACTTTTTTGTTTTTTTATTTTTTAACATATTTTATTGATTTTTTTAAATATATATTTTATTGATATTTTACAGAGAGGAAGGGAGAGAGATAGAGAGCTAGAAACGTCAATGAGAGAGAAACATCGACTAGCTGCTTCATGCACACCCCCTACCGGGGATGTGCCCACAGCCAAGGTACATGCCCTTGACCGGAATCGAACCTGGGACCTTTCAGTCCGCAGACCAACACTCTATCCACTGAGCCAAACCGGTTTCGGCTATTTTATTTATTTTTTTATAGAGAGGAAGGAAGAGGGATAGAAAGCTAGAAACATTGATGAGAGAGAAGCATGACCAACTGCCTCCTGCACACCCCTCACCATGGATGTGCCCGCAACCAACATACATGCCCTTGACCGGAATCGAACCTGGGACCCTTCAGTCCACAGACCGAAGCTCTATCCACTGAGCCAAACCGGTTTCGGCTATTATTACTTTTTTAAGCTGTTACTTGTTTGGTCAATAAGGATAAAAAGTTTTTATTTTACTTTCAGTTATTTCTTTTTTGCTGCTCTTTGTTTCCTTTTGTAGAAACAAATGTTTGACCTATACCCTTTTATTTCTCTATAAAGAGCTATTAAAATCTCTTGCAAGATAAGTTTAGTAACAATAAATTCTCTCAATTTGTGTTCTTCCAAGAAAGGCTCTATTTTTTTCTTCATGGTTGAAGGAAAATTTTACAGGGTACAGAATTCTAGGTGAGTTTATATTATTTTAAATATATATTAATATTTCTCTTTTCTTGCTCGAATGGTTTCTGAGAAGTCAGATGTAATTCTAATCTTGGTTCCTCTATAGATAAGGTATTTTTCCTCTGGCTTCTTTGATGATTTTTAATGTATCTTTTATTTTCTGTAATTTAAATACGATGTGCCTCACTGTAGTGTTCTTGCATTTATCTGGCCTGTTTTCTTCCAAGCTTCCTGGATCTGGTTTGATGTTGACATTAATATGGAGAAATTCTCAGTCATTATTATTTCAAATATTTCTTCTATTTATTTCTCTTCCATCCTCTCTGCTATTCTCATCATTATACAAATGTTACATTTTGTTGTTGTTGTCCCACAGTTCTTGAATATCCAGTCCTATTTTTCTTCCAGTCTTTGTTTCCTTTGCTTTGACTTTCTGGAAATGGCTATGGAGGTATCATCATCAAGCTCAGGGACTCTTCCCTCAGCCATGTCCAGTCTACTAAGCCCGTCAAAGGCATTCTTTATTTCTCTCACAGCCTTTTTAATTCTAGCATTTCTTTTTTATTGTTTCTTAGGATTTCCATCTCTTTCCTTACATTGTCCATCTTTATGCATGAGGGACCTTAGCACATGAATCATAGTTATTTATATTCCCATCTGACAACTCCAACATCCCTGCCATGACTGGTTTTGATGCCTGCTCTGTCTCTCCAAATTGTGGTTTTTGCCTTTTGGAATGCCTAGTAATTTTTTCTTGACAGATGGACATGATGTACCAGATAAAGGCAATTACTACTGGTGGTAAAGTGTGGGGGAGGAGAAGGCGTTTAATAGTTCTGTGATTACAACTCAGTCTTGTAGTGACCCTGTGCCCACGGCTGTGAACTCCACAAGCCTCTCTCCAGGTTCTTTTCTCCACCATAGGGAGCAGAGGATGGCAAGAGTGGACTGGAATTGGGTATTTCCCCTGCCAGGTTGGTTAGTCTCTTGTGATACCTCAGCTGGCTAGCCTCCAGAGTTAACTAGCTTCTTTTGAGAGCAGGCCTGGTTAAGAAAACTGAGCCTCTGAGGCTCTGTTCCTGTAAGCTGTGACCCAGGCACTCACCCATCTCTCCAATGTTGGGAACACCAATGTGCCCTGTAGCCTCACTCCTCTTAAGGTTTTAAGAAGAGTTGATTTTTCGGTCTGCTCAAAATTTCCTACTTGTTAGGATGAAGTAGCAGCTTCTAAGTTTCTTTTATGCAAAACCTTCAATTGTCTTTGAATTTGTTAATGGATTCTTCGCATTTTACTTTTATGTAATCAAATGTATTGATTTATTTATTGCCTCTAAATTTGAATATAGTTTTAAAGCCTTCCATACACTGAAGTTAAAAAAGAAAATACTTGATTTCTTCCTTTTATTTTTTACAATGATATTCCTGTTTCATATCTTCTTCTGTATAGTACATTTAGGTTATTATAGGAGTTTATTCTTGTGTATACTATAAGGTATATATCTAATTTTATTTTTTTCCCTAAATTAGTATCCAGTTGCCAGTACCATTTACTATAAAATCCATCTTCCCTGTAGTAACTTGAGATACCATTTTTATATCAAATTTTCATATGTGCCATGTCTATCTTTGGATTTCTTTCCCTGTCCTATTTCCCTAGTCTGTATATCTATTTATGAGCCAATACCACACCAATTTAATTATCATTGCCTTGTGTTGTGTTTTAAAATCTGGAAGGGCTAGTCCCTCCTCATAATTTTATCTTTTCAGTGTTTTCATGGCTATTCTTACATTTTTATATGAACTTTAAAATGGACTTGTCTAGCTTCATTTAAAAAATGTTTTCTGATATTTTAATTGAATTGCATTAAAATTAAACATTAGCTTAGGGAGAACTGACAACATTCTGATAAGTGCAGCTAGCCTAGCTTCATTAGGCAGGACTACGAAGCAAAGAGAGTCCATGGGAGAGGAATACAGAGATGGGGCCTTGAAGACATCGGGGTGCTTATCTTACTTGGACAGAGGATAGAGAAATGTCTTAGGAGGGAAAGGTTCAGGCAGGTGGAAACATTTCTGGCCTGAGCCATTAAAGGGAGGTTAAAAGTAGACCTGGCCTGAGCAACTGGGAGAGCTATAAGATAAAACATCCCCAGGCCCGCACAATTGGGAGAAAGCTATAAGATAAAATCCAAAGTGACTCCAACCCTAACAGATAAGATGGCCAAACCGGGGAAAGTGCGGATGTCAGGGTTGTGGAGCTGATTACAGGGCTATGGCCCCATGGTAGAAAAGGATGGTCTCCAGAATATATAAGGCTTCAGGCAGAGAAAGCAGCTGACACCTTAGGTGGCCTCTCTGCCCCCCTATGCCAAGGGGAACAGAGTTTTGGGCTTAAAATTTAGATTTTAGAGGTAGTATTTGCTCGCGATAAAGGTTCTGTACTTTTCATCTACCAGTTTTTGTCCATGGCTTCATTCTTCGAATCCATCTGGACAAGGACCTGGGCAAGAAATCACCCTGCTCAATAATACAACCCAAATCATTTATGATATTGAGTGATCCGACACAAAAACAAGGGGTGGTAGGTTTTTTAGTCTAAATCTACTTCTGTATCTTTTAAGAGAAATTTACTCTTATGCACAAAGCCATTTAAATATATATTCATTTGACAATTCAAAGACAGCAACTAAACTTGTACACATGTTCAATCTAGATCTTTCTCAGATCTATCTTGAGACCCAGGACTCACTAGAAATCCATGAATGGGCTTCAGGATCATAATAAATTCCTTAGAATTATACACAAAACTGTGAATGTGTGCATGTGCGCGCATGTCTGTATATGTATGTGTAGCTTAAATTGAATTTTTTAAATCTTGTTTTCTCTGAGATATCATTATATTTTCTTCTGTATTCTCACTCAAGGATACATTTTCTAGATTATGAGATTTCTCATATATAGCAATTTTATATGTATAAAAAGAGAGACACACAATATGATGATTTTTTAAAATGCTTCCAAATCCAATGAACCAAGCAGCAAATTGTCTCATTCCACCCAGAATTGAGCCAAGCAATATGATAGAAGACTATATAAAACTGTACTTTTATTCAAAAACTTGCAGACTTATTTAAAAGCAAAACACCAAAATCAAGTAGCAAACTACAAAAGTCACATGCAATGTACTTCAGCAAAGAGCTCAATGAGGAAAAGATTGTAGATAGAGCACTCTGTCTGCAAAGAAATGTTTGAAACTTAGATTTTTTTTCATCGAGAAGGAGAAGATTCAGATAATATGATATCTATATGCAGTAGGTCCTTGGGTTACGTCAGAGATCCATTCCCACAGTGCGACGTAACATGATTTTTGCTGTCACCTACATAAGCAACTATGTCACTCATATGGAGCTCATAGACAGCAGTAATGAAGTGAAACAGTAAAAAAAAAAATTTAAAGAAATATAACAGTTCCTGACCTTTACTTGTGGTAAATAATAAAAAACATAAAGCACATATGTACATATGTTGAAATGATGAACTTTTTTAAAAAATAAATTGCCAGTGCTCTTGTCTCAGCATTAAGAAGAGTTCAGCAATCTGAAGAAAAGGCTGTGTGTAGATTAAGGAAGAGTCCAGAGATGAAAGATAATTTTGAAAGGCATTGGGGGTCAGAGGAACTTCAGCTAAAGTTCCAAGTTCTTCGTTCTTAGTTTCCCTTGTCTCAGGACCCTTACTTTTTATTAACACAATTTGTCTTAAGGCAGGGTGGAGATAAGACACTTCAAAGGGTAGAGTACAGAAGCATTGTCAGATTGGGGAATAGCCTACAAGCTAGCTGTTCGGGTGTTTGGCCAACAGGAGGCAATGACATGTAGATTGAGATGTCCTACGCTATCTGGCAGTAAACATTGCAGGTTTGGGGGAAGTGCCCTTTAGCCACTCCAACAGGTAATTACATATGTGACTCAGCTCTTGTTGAGCCCCCAAGTTTCATCAACCTTTTGATGAAACTCTTGTAATTATGACACACTGGAATTGGCTTCTAGCAATAAATGGGAGACAGCAATGTAACCATAAAACAATGTACATCGAGTCCGACGTAGCCCAAGGGTTGCCTATATATAAAAGCCTAAGTGACTGTCCAACCGTTTGGTCATTCACCTGGTAGCTATGATGTGCAATGACCACCAGGGAGCAGATGCTCCAACAAGTAGAGGAGAGACCCCAACTCCTCACAGAATCAGCCATGGTATAGGTTACTGCTGGGGCACTGTTGGCCCTGAATCTGCTTCACTCACATCCGGGACCCAGACAGGAAGGAGGAGGAAGCAGGTGGGTGTCCAGATCCTGGGGGATGGGCCTGCAAGAGGGGTTTCTCAATCCAGGACCCTTCCAGGGATGTCAAAGAGCCAGTTTCAGCCCGGTCCTCACAGGCCAGGCTGAGGGACCCACCAGAGCATGAATTCATGCACTGGTTCTCTTATCCTATGGAATAAAAGAGTAATATGCAAATTGACCATCTCTCCAACACACAAGATGGCCACTCCCATATGGACACAAGATGTCCATCACAAGATGACCAGCAGGGGAGGGCAGTTGGTGAAAAGGCCAGAAGGAGAGGGCAATTGGAAGGGACCAGGCCTGCAAGGAAGGACAGTTGGGGGTGATCAGGCCTGGAGGGGAGGGCAGTCAGGGGTGACTGAGCGGGCAGAGGAGGGAAGTTGGGGGCCACTGGGCCTTCAGGGAAAGGCAGTTGGGGGAGACCAGACCCATAAGGGAGGGCAGTTTGGGGTGACCAGGTCAGCAGGAAAAGGTAGTTAGGGGTTATCAGGCCTTTAGGGGAGGGCAGTTGAGGGTGACCAAGCTGGCAGGGAGGGCAGTTTGGGGGTTACCAGGCCAGCAGGGGAGGGCAGTTAGGGGCAATTGGACCAGCAGGGGAGCAGTAAGGTGTTGATCAGGATGGCAGGGGAGGGGTTAGGGGTGATCAGGCTGGCAGGCAGAAGTGATTAGGGGCAATCAGCCAGGCAGGCAGGTGATTGGTTGGGAGCCAGCAGTCCCAGATTGGCGAGGGTACAGGCTGGGATGAAGGACAAAGCCCCCCTCCCATGCACAAATTTTGTGCACCAGGCCTCTAGTAAGTTATAAAAACATGATTGTGTTATTTATACTCTTACTCCCAACATTGCCCACATTAGAATTTTCATTTCCCAACAGTGACAATGGATTCAAAGCTATAGAATGGAGGGTAAAGATGTTTCTTCTTCCTCTTCCTCCTCCTCCTCTTTCTTCCCTTGATCCTTCTCCTTTTCTTCTACCCTTCCACCTTCTTTATTAACAGAGCCATTGTCTTCATTTGATCAAAGCCTCCCAAAGCAATGACAGCATGGGTTTGGCTATATCCCTGCCATGTGATCCTCCATTCTTCTGTAACCTTCTTATAGGATGTATGCTCTATATATTCTACTCTAGCTTCTTTTAATTACTTATTTTTCCATTTGTGTCTTTTTCCCCTCCAGGCTTATGCCTACACCTTTCACTAAGAACATTGTTTCTCTCCAGTAAAGATTTTTAGCTTTAATAGTCTCTCTGATTACCTAGATCAGTGGTTCTTAATCTTGTTAGAATTGCCTGTAGTGCCTTTTACCAACTATTACTACCTGGGCCTACATCCAGAGATTCTGTTTGAGTTGGGATGAGTGGGGCCCAGCCATGGCTAGGACTTAAAGTTCTCCCAGTGGGCTGATATTCAGCCAAGGTTGAAAACAGAGACTCAGAGTTAGGATCCTTCAACAAACTAATTCTGTGTAAAAACCTGTAAGTTAGCTTTTCTATAGCCATGAAAGCTCTTTCAGCCTATATTTCTCTGAGTAGAAGTTGCAATTACTTTTTCCTCTTTACTCTGTAGTTGTTTGGGAATCATAAAATGTTAGAAACTATAGTATTCATAGAGACTGTCTAGCTCAATGTTTTGATTATCAAGAGAAGTCATCTAAAGTCCAGAGAGAGAAAAGACCCACCCCTGATTACACATTAATAAGTGCCAGGACTATACCGTTATTGTCTCTATAATATGGTTTTATTCCTTTACTTTTCTAAATAACCCTAGAAATGTGTTAACTTTTTCTCCCCAGATCTCTATCTTCCCTTCTGTTTTCTAGCTTGGAGGTCTCCCACACTCTGACAATATTATTAATTTATATTTAATTGAATTTTACTATCAAGGGTTTTGAGGTGTGCTCTTCCTCTCGCCTTATATAACAAATTCTCCACCATTAAACATTTTCTTTCTTCTAACAATTCACATCCAAACCTTACCTTCATCTATAAAATAAGAACAAAAACTCATTAGGTAAAGTCTCAGTAGCCCAGAGCACCACTTGAGAAATCATAAAACATGAAATATATTGCTTTGAATTAATTATCTATATAAGGAAACTAAAATTTTTCTCAACCTACAAACCTAAAAGCAAAAATACACTGTGAGCGCCATCTCCTGGAGAGATCATGCCAAGCTGTGGCCATGTCCTCCCTCACTGCCACAAGCAGCATTTAGCTGTTATTTTTATTCTGTTCATTAACTTGTTTGTTACTGTTTCATAATAGACTTAAAATAGCTTCCAAAATATACAATGAAAAAAATGTAAAAGCATAAGAATCGGACAAGCAGACAGTGGAAAAGAAGCTATAGGATGAGAAAAGAAATAAAACACCCATAATCAGGGTTCCCACACTGCGGTATGGAAGGAGTTATACTTTTAGTGAAGGAGTTGTAAGGGTTGAATGATGAGTTATTATGTGTGAAGTGTGAGTTGCCTATGAGACATCCATGAGGAACTGTGAGGTATGTAGCTGGATGTTTACATCTCTATAGACTTGAACATGAAATAGAGCTGAGAGAGATCGATTTGAAGGTGACTGGGCATCACTCCAACACACAAGATGGATTTGCTCAGAAAGAATGAGAAGAGGACGCAGACCCCTGTGACATACTGATGTTTAGGGGATGGTCAGCTATAGACAGTGTAACAAAATGGGACTTTTTTTTATAACCCAGTTCCTCTACTTCCTATGGCTGACACTTGAGTTACACTAAAACGTTATTTTAAAACTGGTTCTGCATATAATTTCCTTATGTTAAATAGATTGTTAGAACTTGTTCCTTCTCTCTCTCTCTCTCTCTCTCTGTCTCTCTCTCTCTCTCTCTCTCTCTTTTTCTCTCTCTCAAGTTGTAATTAACAACTACTAAACACTTCGGAACTATCTTTTCTGCTGCCTAAAACTCTCATCTCTGACCAGGGTGGAGTCTGGAATGGAAGTGGTTCAAAAGAATCATGCTTTCTTATTATTTCTGTCTCTAAAGACACATGTCAGCTGACCTCGCTGCTTCTCTCTCCTTTTCCATGTGCCTTTCAGGCTGCAAAACCCTGGGTGGGAAAGGGAGCAGAGACTCAACGGTTCTGCCCTCCACTTTTCAGCAGTTCTTATGGTCACTTCCTTTACAGCTGTAACACAGCTTCCTGATCTTGGGGGCGGGGAGGGGAGACACAAAGAATTGCCATGATTTTCTGGCTATATTTTGTGTGGGTGGGTGTTTTTAAAAATAATGATTTTGAATGCTGTTCTTTTTACTCTTTTTAAATATCCTGTGTGGTTATAAATGCTGCTTGTTTCAGGGAAAAAAAGAAAAACCCTTTTCATTTCTTTTCCATTGTGAACCGCAGGAACTTTTTCACTGAAACAGGCACATCGACTCATTGAATTTCAGGTCACTTGCCATCTCTCTTTTCTTAATTCCACAGAGAGAAGACTGAAGTCCTGGACACTCTGGCCTGCTCTCACTCGCATTCCCTTGGTAGAGCTCGATTTCAGTTGAAATACTCTTTCTGTTCAGTGCTGCAGTCAAAGCGGCCTGCACATTGGCTAAATGGTTCTGTGACTCCCCATGACCTCTGCCTGTTGAATGACCTCTTCCAAAGCCCTGTCATAATTTATAACCAGATTTAGATGATGTGTTATAAATTTCCTTAATCTACTGGGATTGTCTATGCCTTTGAATATTTTTAATCTATGAGAAAAATATGCCATCTCTTTTTATCTATGCCAATAGCATAACCAGTTGATGATTTTCCTTCTAGCCTAAGAACCTGCAGTATTTTCCTCTAACATCTTTCATATGTTCACTTCATGTAGATTTCTATATCTATTTCAGATCTCTTTTGGCTCAATAATGAACGGATACATCTAATCTCTAAGGTATTATTTGTATCCTGAATTTTTCTTGTTCAATCCAGGAATAATTTTTATATGGAATCATATCATATGAGTAGCCAGAGGCTTGCATATAAGTTCTTCATATGAGTAATGAGGAATATTTGTTTAATAAAACAAAGCAGTATGGGAACACGCAATTTAATAACCATTAGTTAGGAAAAAAGAGTGTGTTGAAATTATCTGGTATAACATCGTGCCACTTTATTATTATTCTATTAATACTTTTGGTGAAAACAAGACCTATAAAGTTAAAAGAAAACATAATATAAGACACAGTAACAATGACTTAGCAAGCTCTTTGTAAAAAAAAACATTGAGGTCTCAGAATTTATAATTAATAGTATTCTGATATATATTTTCTAATTATCATGTAATGAGGCTTTAAAGTTATTGTGTAGTATGTTTCTGGAAATATTTACAAATCGTGTTTATTACCCTCAGATTATGTCTCATCAATGAAGAGGTAGATGTAAGTCAAATTGACATAGAAGTACTAGTCACTTGGAAAATACAAAATCAGAAGTTAAAAGTAAATTTGACCATTCTTCAGAAGGCAACAATTAATATTTCCTCAACTCTACCTGAAGTATTTGAGAAAGGTTCTCATCAAATAGTGCAATATAGGGATTAGTTAATCTTAGAATCATAAATTGTTACCAGTCGAACAGATGGCCTACGTGGCCTAACTTTATTATTTTATAACTAAGGAAACAGAGGCTTTATCCAAAATAGTAGATTATAGCCCTAGCTGGTTTGGCTCAGTGGATAAAGCATGGCTTTCGGAATGAAGGGTCCTGGGTCCGATTCTGGTCAAGGGAACATGCCTGGGTCTTGGGCTTTATTCCCAATAGGGGGTGTGCAAGAGGCAGCAGATCGATGATTCTCTCTCATCATTGATATTTCTATCTCCCTCTCCCTTCCTCTCTGAAATCAATTTTTAAAAAAAAAAACTAAACACAAAACAGTAGATTATACAAATATCACATAGCTGATTAATGCAGAGCCCAAATCACGCCATAACTCTGGCCTCCCGGGTAAGTGTCCTCACTCTGCGAGGGTGCCGCCTTGTGTCGGTTCCCTGCAGCTGCAGCTCTTCTGCTGCCGGCCCAGGCCACAGTGTAACTAACTGCGCCTGAGCAATGCCACCTACTCTCTCTCCTGCCTTTCAGTTGTCTCTCCCAAACCCTCCCTGAGGCCCCTCCCTGCCAAAGTCCCACTCACTCCTTCACCACAGAAGCTCACCATCCTTTTACCTGATCCCCAAAAAAGTCCAAAGTGGCAGCTCACAAGTCTACGCCATTCACCAGACAAATGTGCTCAGGGAGAGACCTGGAGAGTTTCCCCAGATGTGTGTGGTTTCAGGGGAGCTGCATAGGATAGTCTTCTGCTTGTCCACATTGAACCGCATAGGAAGGAACAGGTATGAGGGTTAATTTGAAAAAAAATAAAATGTTTACAGACTCTTATTTTTCCATTTGGTCTGAAAATAACTGAATTAAACTAAATAATCAAAATGTGTGTTCTTACCATTTAGATCATATTTACTGTATTAAGCAAAAATATATTTTTGAGATAGTAGTATTGATTCTAACCAACAAAATATAAGTATCTGAGGATATTTGAAAAGATTAATGGGGGGTTCTAGTTTTTCATTCAGAAATTAGATTACTAGCCATGTCTTGAAGTCAGGCATCCCTAGAGACACAAATGACCTATCATTGCCAATCTACTAAGGATTTCAGCACCAGAAATTTTATACCAGATATGTGTAACATATTTATTGTGTGGGAGGACAGAGTCTTCCTGAATACCTGAGATTACACATACTCCATACATGCGCAGCTCTGCCTTGCTAGGTATTTCATATTCTGTAAACATGAATAGAGACAAAACTATTACCCTGTTTCCCCGAAAATAAGACAGTGTCTTATATTCATTTTTGCTCCCAAAGATGTGCTAGGTCTTATTTTCAGGGGATGTATTATGTTTCCATGAAGTAGGTCTTATTTTCGGAGGATGTCTTATTTTCAGGGAAACACGAAAAGGTTGTAAACTTCTGTTCAGGATAGGCTATAGAGGGCTTCACCTTTAACACTTAAAGAAACCCTTAACCACAATATGCCTCTCTTTCATCTTGCTCATCTCCTCAGTGTGTTTTATTGGGTGTAAGGATAAAATACACACACACACACACACACACACACACACACACACACACACACACACCTAGAACAGCATAATAGGGAAAATGTGGGAAACTGCTTATTGTCTTCACTAGCTGAGAGATGTGGACAAGGAACCCAGAAGACTGGTGACCCTTGAGCCCTGGCAAAGGTCAGAGCTATGCACCCACTGTTTAGTCGAGGCAATGGTAGCTGAAGCAACTTCGCCACCAGACAGTCACAGAAGTCCTTACTGATAAGACAGTCTGCCTGTTACTGGAAATTGCCTGCCTAAGAGCTATCTGTGGATCCCCAATTGAATAAAATGATGGCAAGGCCTGAGCCCACCTGGAGTCCCTCCTCTTGAGCTGGGCTACTCCCTGGTTCCCCTTTATTTCCAACTTATTATTTCTTGTCTGGTCTCTTTCATTTGCATGTGGCCCCTCTTCCAGAGCCCACACCCTGCACCACACGGGACGTGGGTCATTCACAGGAAACAAAGGAAGGACCAGAATGTCAACAGACACTGAAAAGTTTCACTTGGCACACGTACAAAAAGTCACTGTTCCAGCCAGGTGGCCATATGCCTGTAACGTCGTGGCACCGCTGTTCTCTGGGCATGAATCCAGGGCTCCAGTCTGCCGCTCCCTCATTTGGATTAATAATTAATTGTATTGTTTGAGAGCCTTGTATACTATACCTAGTCAGCTGAACCATAAAGAATAACTCATCCCAGGTTGCACACACAGTTTTCAATGTTACCAAGCAAAATAAGTCCCCACTTAATCTGCCAATGGGAGTGCCTATTCACTCAATGAGAATGTAACAAGAGTCAACTACCAGAGGTGGCTTGGCAATGGATGTATTAAGGGAAAGAGAGAGGAAGTGATGGAGATAAGAAAAGAAATCAATATGTGTTAGCTGCCTACCATGTGCCACACGTGCTGGGAACATACCATCTTCATAACAATTCCGTGAAGAAGGGAATAGTATTCCCGCTGGAGAGATGAGGTGATTAAGGTTGAGGAAAGGTGAGTAAGTTGCCCTTATTCATTCATCTATTTGGAAAGACTCCAAATTCTTCATGGAAATGATGAGTTGAGTGGGCAAAGAAACATACCTGGGGGGAAAAAAACAACACTAAACTATAGCTCCAAGGTGACATCTGAGCAGACATTTGAAATGGTACAAACAGAATATAGAAGTACAGGAGACATTTCAAACAATATTAGACTAATGGTGAAAAAGGAAAATGAGGGGAGGGTGGGGGTTGCAACCTAGTTCAGTATCTGGTTAAAACTGTAGTCTTACATCCCCACTCTGACTGATTTGGGCGGAGCTGTGGGGACCCTCAGGAGCCCACCTCGGGAGGAGATACATAGGTCAGAGCCTCCTCATGAGTTCAGTCCAGGCTTTGGATCCGGAATTCCCCGGGACTAGCAGATCTGCGAAATAAAGGCTAAACTTTCCTCCCTCAGAGTGCTGGCTGGTCGCTCCCCCGTGCATTCCGCCACAACAATGGTTTCAGTAAGAGCGAGTCAGAATGCTTCGTGGGAATGAGGCTTGACATGGCTCCAAAGCCTCTTAACTTTTTAAAGAATGAGTTGCTCTACGGTTCAATGCTGACCTAATTCCTAAAGCTGAGAAACACCAGATGAGTGTGAAAGTTAAAAGCGCTTGAGTTTGAACAGAGAGAGATTCATCCAGGATGGCCAGAGTAAAGGTTAAATGTAGCATCTCTCTTCTTCTTGAGGAGGGAGGAGAGGAAGCAGAAAAGACAGCTCCTTCCTCTTCCACAGAAACCTCTCTGGCCGGCTGATGGGTCACTGCTGCCACAAGAAGCATCTGTTGTGTTTTCCCTCTGCAAGTAAGACCAACATTTCCTGCTTAAGAGAGCCGCCGGTAATAGAAGAAGGCTTTTACTCCTGTCAACCCTTCCATGGCTCTTTACTATCTATCCGCCTTCGTAAAACAAATCATTTTATTTATTTATTTTCAATGCAAGTGCAGGTTTATTCAGAAAGTCACAGGAAGTGAGCTGTGGAAGACGTGGGCCAGCTGGGCGGCACGGGTCCAGGAAACAAGCGACAGGGGCAGGAGGGAAAGGAGCCGTCCGAGAGAGGAGTACCATATGAGCTCACTCACATGTGGAATCTAGTGAACAAAATACACGGAAGCGTCCAATGGAACCAGAAGCATGGCTCCAGGAGACAGACGGGCTGGTGCTCCAGGGGAGGATGTGGGGGCGGCGGGATAAAGAAGATGAGGGGATTAACTAAAGAACAGATATGCATATCACGTGGACTTGGAGGACAATAGTGAAGGCCAAGGGCGGGGAGGCTGGGGTGTGGAGGTGGTGAAAAGAGAGGGGAAAAGGGGAATACCTGCAATTATGTCAACATTAAAATTTTAATTAACAACAACAACAAAACAAATATATATATATGAAGGGCCTTTGGAGCTTAGGAAAAAAAGGCAGAGAGAAAGGAGGCGGTGTTCCAGAAAGAGAAAGAGTATGCCTTTTTGTTGTTTTTATTTTGTTTTGTTTTGTTTAATAAGGCCTCCCCTGAGCTTGTCAGGTTTAGTGTGTGTCCCTTTTTCATCCACAGAAGGAGTGAAGGACATCTGAGGCAGTGATGTAACAATAAGTGAATTGGGGTTTAGGTGTGGCTAAGACAAGACAATGGGAAATTCCAGCGTACCGACTGAAATTATATTCTTTTCGCCTCCACTCAAATCGTAGCTGTTTTGGCTCAGTGGGTAGAACATCGGCCTGAGGACTGAAAGATTCCAGGTTCTATGCCAGTCAAGGGCACATGCCCAATTGTGGGCTTGATCCCCAGTAGGGAGCAAGCAGGAGGCAGCCAAGCAATGGTTCTCTTTCATCATTGATGTTTCTCTCTCTCCCTCTTCCTTCCCCTCTGAAATTAATAAAAATATACTTTCTTTAAAGAAGAAATTATAATAAGATGAAAGCAAGTGAGAAGGAGGTTATTATTAGCAACAATGTCCTCTTCCCTACCCAAAAAATAAGTCAATCTGACAATGTTTCCCAAACTTTTGACATATGTGTACCCCTTCTGTAATTTTTGTAACGCTGAATACCCCTTGTCAAAAAAAAGTGGATGTATTTTAATAACAATCAAAATATATTTATTTTTTCTCTTTTTGGTACATACACAAAATAATAATAAATGAAAAATAAATATGCGTACCACACTTTGGGAAACACTGATAGAAAATGGTGCTTTATCATTTGAAAGAGTTGTGACCTTGGTATTGGAAAACTCTTCCACCAACCAATCTTTAAGACCCTCCAGTCTTACCACATTGAGATTCAGATAGAGAAGAAAGTGTTGCCTTGTATCATTACAACACCTTTCCCACCCCCACTCCCTCATCCCACTTGTATGTGTCCTGAAGATGCAACAAAAAACAATGGCAAGAACTTTACCAGGCAAAACAGGAAAAGAATGAAAGAACACTGAGAGCTTTGATATGCCAATAAACTACCATTCTCTCCCCAGCAGACACTGAATTGTCTTACACATAGCTCCCTAGGGCCTGCCTCACCTGACAGAGGAATTACCTTCTGTTGTATGATAGGAGAGGGGCTCGTCTCCCCTGATTACTAGTGGAAGTGGGGTTCTCAGGATACTGCTGGGATAAGAATTTCTGGAGACCCCAACAGGAGGATGAGATATGGCAATAAGTTTTATTTTCGTGAAATTAAACCCCTGGGTTTCCAAAGTCCTGTTCCCCTTAGTGCAGGCAGAGAAGACGTGTGTATAGCTGGGGCTTCAGTAGAGCTAAGACCAGAGCCAGTGCCCAGATTTTCCTTTCCATATTGGAGCCAGGTCCAATCTCATACCAGGCTAGCTTCGTTTGTGTTCTCCCACTGCGGTCCACTAGCCCATTGTGTGTGGGATCCACATGGCCATGGGCTATAAGGGTGAAATCCAGAGAGCCAAGAGCCACAAGAGTCAAGGCCAAGCATGCCCAGAACAACAAGTGCCACAGGAGCAACAAGAGAGAGAATTCCTTTGTTCAGGGGATTATGTATTTCCAATGTCTCAAGGGCTTGCAGTGGCCACATCCATTCAGCCCAACCATCTCTGTACCAGGTGAGATTGACAGGCACCTTCGCTAGTTATCCCAACTTTACTAGGCGTGCATTTATCTTCTCTTTGTTGGATCCCTTCCTCGGGAATTCAGAAAGTCACAGGGTGTTAGTAAAATCAAATAAATAACAACATATGTGTAATTCCATCTATTGAAAAAGATCCGCATGATTAACCTGTACATCTGGTAACTAGCTAATTACCACAGTTTCAATGGTGTTTATTAACCACAAGTACTGGCCAAGTGGGTCCACTATTAAAATCTCAATAGCAGTAAAGCCAAGAAGTGATCCTCGAACAAGGTACTTCATTTCACCAGAGAATCTCTGACTACAGATTCCCCCGGCCCGATCCAGCCTGCTCACATCTCCAAAAGAAATGGGAGGAGAGAATGTAAACAACTCTGACTTGCATGGTTCCACACTAGCAAAACGGGCCAAAGGTGATACCAACAACTCAATGATTCATTCATGACCTAAGTGAGGAAAGAAGTCTGCCAACCAGAATGTGTTTGGCATGGAGAAGGAGATCCTGGCTTTGTTTTTCTCAGACTGGAGTTATTTTAGCATGGTCTTATTCTCTTCCTGATCCCAAAGATTAATATTTTTAAAACTTCATTTTAATAATAATGAAGTGAGAGAGTATGGAAAATAGTGTAGTAATATGCTATTTTTACAAAGCAGCCACTGTGGTTCAGTGGTTGAGCATCGATCTATCAACCAAGAGGTCACGGTTTGATTCCCACAACCCAGGCTCAATTCCCAGTGGGAGGTGTGAGGAGGCACTTAATCAATGATTCTCTCTCATCATTGATGTTTCTATCTCCCTCTTTTTTCCTCTCTGAAATCAATAATAATATACTTTTAAAAAAGCAAAAGCATCAGATTCAAGGACATTTTTATATTCCCAGATGTTTTAAAAAAGTTCTGATTCTGTTGGAAGTGAGGAAGATAGCAAGACTAAAAAACAAGGGTCATCTATCTATTTTAATGGCTCCATATCTGGGATGCTCTTTTCCTAATAAAACCCAAGAGATAGTGATCTAAGACCATTGAAATAGGTGGGAAATAAATAGAATCATAAACAATTTTTGACTAACTTTCCTTCACCAACTGCAACCAAACATTGTTTATTAGATTTCAGTACAAAATGACAAATTTGGCCTATTTATTTATCTCCTCTTCCTCTGTGGACTCCAATCTATATATATATATATATATATATATATATATATATATATATATATATATATATAAAAGGCTAAGTGACCAACAGCACATGCATCCAACAGTCTGACCGACCAACCAACTGGCTAATACATATGACGCATACTGGCAATTTAAAAATAAATGTTGACGCACACATGCAAGTACATTTAAAGCTCTCTCTGGTGCCAATTGCACACATGTGTTTTTATCTGTCATTATTGACCATGAATTTGGTGACACTTCTATTCTAGAGAAAGGACGAATAGCAATACTAAAATATTTCTTCTAATTAATATCCTTTCAATGTGCAGGAATCCATGCACTAGGCCACTAGTAAGTATTATAAAAATTTTAAAAGCGCAATAATGAAAAGATCATGAGTAAGGACAACCTAGAAATTTTAATACCTATCTGGAATATGGGCAGTGAGAAAAAATGCCATCTGTGAGAGCTGTAGCCCAAACAAGAGAGAAGGGAGCTTCTACAAGTACAGGTATGGGAAGCAGCTTGCCCAGCAGAAGTTCAGAGATGCTTCAGACTGGAGGCTGCAGGTAGAAGAAAGAGCAGGAGAGAGAGCTGGAAGAGGGGGATTCGTTGAAGACCTGTGTAGGAAAAACAGACACCATCTTGTCATGCAGGGTAACCTGCAGGCAGGCATAGCACACCGTCAGCTCTATAATAGATTCAAAGGTTCCAGAGAGGGCTGACAAAAGAAGACTGCATACACAGAAAGTAGAGTCAGAAGCACTGGGTTGTGGGGGGTTTTGTTTGTTTGTTTTATTATCAACACCAAATAGCAGAGCAATGCCTTCGAGGTTCTAAGGGAAGTTTTTTTCAACTTAGAATTCTCTACCCAGACAAACCATTAATCAAGTAGAAGGGAAAGACAGAGAATTTTTCATTCTGACAAATTTACCTCCATACATTCCTTCCCAGGAAGTTACATGAGTGATGACAGGTGTGAGAGCAAAGAGAGGGCAACCCTCGTCACTCACAGCAAGCCCTCACGGGAGAGTACTGAGATCTGATCAATCAAGAAGTAGCACTATCTGTGATTTATTTGAACACATGAAGCTGATGGCCAGAATGATTAAAAACTGAAGTCATAAGCGTGTTAACTTCTAGAAGATGATACCAGGTGGTAGGGAACCCCTTCTGTGCCACTTAATTTTGTAACTATGCTCCGGTCCTATTTTGAAGTAATTTTTTAATATTCTACCAGAATTCCAATTAAAATTTTTGTATAATCTTCTTTGTGTTTTTTTCAATTTCTGTTTCTCTATGTACACAAATTACTTACCATTCACTTCCTCCCCATCTAGGCGTATTTCTGTGTTATGTGCAGTCCTCCTTGAACTAACCTACTGAACCTGAAAAGAAAAATAGACATTCAGGAATCCATTAAGGCGATATCTAATATCACAAAAGTAGACACAAGTCCTGTCTTCACAAAGCTTACATTCTACAGGAAAGAGATAGTAAACAAAAATAATGATGTTGGTGAATGCCCTGAAAAATGAGCTATCAAGCAATCTAGAAATGTTTGGTAGAGGCACCATAAACTGGTCTAGGTGGATCAAGAAATTCCACTTGAAGTCATCTTGACCTAAATATATCATCTTCAAAGCTGTACCCCAGCCCTCACAAATTTGGCTCAGTGGATAGGGGATCAGCCTGCGGACCAAATGGTCCCAGATTGATGCTGGTCAAGGGCACATACCTTGGCTGCAGGCTTCTCTCTAGCCCAGGCCCTGGTCGGGGCACATGCAGGAGGCAACCAATCTATGTTTCTATTACATTGATGTTTCTCTCTGTCTTCTACCCCTCCTAAAATCAGTGGGAAAATATCCTCAGGTGAGGATTAACAACAATAAAAATCTATATCCCAACCCAAAGTTAGAAATAATCTACATTCAATCTGATTTCCAAGTTCCAAAACATAGGGGTAAGATCTAACATGCCCTGCTCACTGCCATATTCTGCCACTTTCTATTTTGCAAATACTATGGATATCATTCAGAGGAAGTATTACTTATTTTTCATGAACAAAAGTCTAAAATACTTAGGTTCAGTTCCTGTAAAGTGCTTGCATGAGAATATATATAAGATTATAAATAGATCCCCACCCTGCCCAGTACATTATATTAGCTAAAAAGAAAATAAAATGCAAAGCTGTTCCTTTCAAATAAGTCTAGTGAGCAGGTGGTCCTGCTTCTTAATAAGCCAAATGCTCCATTTCTAATTCCTAAAGTGCAATGAACTCATTGAAAGATTGCTAGCATTTCAAGTGGTTTACCACTATGATATCAAGTCCTTCTTGGTATCAATTTTGGTTCCATTATAATGTGTCTATCCATAATAGATCATTTTTCAATTATCGCTTTTCCTGGAAACCTGAAATATTTTTTCTGATTGCCTGTGTCTTTTTTTTTCAAGCTTTAGCATGCACTGACAACATTTTCAGAAACAAAAAATAAAGTGATTAAATGAAAGAACAAAACACAATTTCCCCTTTTCTGACATGATTACAGTTTTGTTTCTCTTTATCAAGTACCCTAGACATGAGTTTCAGGTATCACAGCAAGATCAAAAAATTTGCTAGACACTCTCTTTGACACTGGTGTATTTTCATTCACTTATCCCTTAAAATGATTTTACGGTTTTGGTCTATATATACTAATTTTCACTTTCTCTAAACTGGAATTCTCCTTGCCTCTCTAGGGGGGAAACTTGAACTTTGGGCTACATCTCGCAAGGGTCCAGGCCTGGCTCTGTCATGTACAGGCTGTATCCTTGGTCAAGTTAATGAACCACTCTGAGCTTTCTTCATCTGTAATACAGATGTCATAGAACTTTATAGCAGGGTTTCTCAACCTCAGGATTACTGACATTTTATATCAGATAATTCTTTACTGTAGGAAGTTGTCCTGTGCACTGTAGGATATTTATCAGCATCCCTGTCCTCTACTCACTAGAAACTGGTACATGCCTGGTTCAAAAATCAAAATTCTGCCCAGACATTGTCAAACATCCCTTTTGGGGGCAAAAATTGTCCCCATTGAGAACCACTGTTTTACAGGATTGTTGAGTGGATCAAATGAAATAATATATGGGTAATCTAGCACATTTGGACACAATATGTACAATACAGTTACTTGATTATTGATAGACATGGCTTCTCACTAATAATAATAACCACAATGTACTGTATAAAAACAAAGAATGAGAAATCAAAGAATGAAAGACTTTATTCTCAAAGAAAGGGTTGCTCATCTTTCAGAAAGGAAATAATTTAGTGTTCACTTGAGTAGAATGAGTAGCTTGGCTGTACCTGCTTGGGGGGTAACGAAGGGGAAGAAGCTGAATAAGTTAAAATATGCATGAATTCAACCAATACCAACTTCAACACCAGCTGACTTTTTTTCTTCTTCTTTTGTCTCTGAAGATGCGGTTATTGGAATGTTTCCCACCTCCCTTGTGGCTATATATTACCATGCAACGAAGGTCTAGTAACCAATGAGCTGGGAATAGACTTCCAGAAAGTGTTCTCAAAAAAGAGCCTTTTCCTTATCTTTGCCGTTTGGCTAGAGCACAGACTAGGTGGCTAGCGTAGATATATTTTTAGGAATGGAAGGCATACAGAGTAGTGGCCACATACAGTGATCGGCAAATGGCAGCTCACGAGCCACAGGCGGCTCTTTGGCCCCTTGAGCGTGTCTCTTTCACAAAATACCACATCTATTTTAAAGAAATGGCATTAGAAGAAATTTAAATTTAAAAAATTAGGCTCTCAAAAGAAATTCCAATCATTGTACTGTTGATATTTGGCTCTGTTGACTAATGAGTTTTCCCACCACTGGAGTAGAGCGATCAGGTGAGCTCAGACCAGAGACCAGTACTACTCGGGTCCCAGACATCTAATGGGAATTATTCCTGAGAGAAAAACAATGTGCCTCTTGTTTAGACCACTGGTGTTTGGAGGTTCAGCCTTTTAAAACAAAACCAAATCATAAGTAGGGCATATATGTTATCTAATTCTCATAACAACACAGGTTGGTGGATACTATTATTATCCCTAGTTGAGAAGTGAGAAATGAAGCTAGGAAAACCAAGGGGAGAGGTTTGCTCTGGTCACTCAAACAGGAAGCCATGGAGCTAGGATGTATGTAGTCCACGCAGTCTAATGGCAGAAGCCACACCACTTCTCGCTCCCTGCCCATTCCAAAGCCATCACACACAGATGAGAATCATTCTGTGTGTTGTGTTTTTTTTTTAATTAAACTATGATATCTGTAGAGAAAAAAGCACAGTCTTATTTTTAAGTGAATATATTTGACGTGTTATCTTGTTTCTAACCTATATTTTCCCTCATGTCTTACCTGCTCATTTTCCCTTATTCTTAGATAAAGACCTCCTAGGCACCATCCTTCCCATGTTTCTCTGATGACCCAGAAACTCATTATGAAGATCTCTGGAGACTTCTCTTCTGCAGGCTAAATAACCATGCGTCCTTATGCCATTCTTTATTGGCTCCCAACCCCATGAATTATTCCCACTGTAAATCTTTGAACATTCTTTAATTCCTCACAGTCTTTTACCGAAGTGCTATTTCTGTTTGCAAATTTAGCAGCATATATGGCTTGAGAATGAGTTTTTCACAGCAATTCCTTTGTACCCCGCCAGGATTCACGCATCAGCCCACCCATCACATCTGAGTAGATTTAAATACTTGGTGCCTTAAGTGGTTCTTTCTGTTTGTCAAAGACAAAGAGAGCTCTGTGTTATCGCTGAAAAGCCACATGAATAACTTGAAAACAAAGGGTTTGTGGATTACAATCCGTTCTTTATGTTTTGAGAATTTGTATTTGACTGACCACAATCCACTAAAATTCAACTGCGGACAAGGAGGGCACAGGAAGGAGTGGCACGGTTATTTCCTCCCGGGACAGAGCCCATGGCCCAGCAGACAGGGAAGGGGCATGCCAACCTGGAGGAGCAGATTCAGAGCACAACTATCGCCAGGGCTCAGGTACCAGGAATGAGCTCAGGGAGTGCAGCTCATCACACACACCTAGAAAAGTCTGGGTGCGCTGAATTCAAAAGAGAGATCATGTCTGTGTGGGTAAGAAAGTATTTTAGAAAATGGAAATAACTCTTGGTAGGAAGGAATACTCTTAGCAGTAAGATTATCATTATCAGCAGAATTTTGGAAGGTGCCCTAAAGATGTTTCAGAAATAAGGACCGTTAGAGGGAAGTTGACATTCATCAACATTGTAACTTAATTACAGGAAAGAAATAACTGTAATGGGAAAGAAACGAAAGAATATTATTACATGGAATTAGATAAATGGGGCAAAAGATTTGAAAGTTCTGGAGACTTATCCGAAATGAGGCTTTGTTTACGTGTTGAATGTAGTGGAGGGAACATGAAACATAAACCGAAAAGTCTTGCGCATTACACAAAAAATGAATTTCCTTAATTTTCTTAATAAATAAAAACTGTTGCCAATAACTTTAAAAGAAAGGGATATTAACAGACAGTTCACAGAAGAGTAAAGATAAGTAGTTCTTCTATATTTTATATAATGCCCTAGTGCACCCCGATTATGACCCATGCGAATTAACTTGCAATGAGATACCATTTTTCACCTATCAAATTGGCATATATCAAAAGGTATAATAAATCTTCATTTGCAAGATTGTGTGGAAATAGATCCTTTTCATAACTGCTGGTGGTAGTGCAAATTGAAATGATTTCTTAGAAGAATTTGACAATATACCAGGTGGGGTAAAAGTAGGTTTACAATTGTTTGTATGGAAAACAATACAGTAATTAATAAAAAAAATAATTCAAGAATAAACTGCATTTCACATACTCACAACCGGAAACCAGTTTTGTCCCACCCTGTGAGCCAAAATTACAAATGTACATATCCTTTCTCCTAACAATTTCTCTTCTTGGAATTTATCCTATTTATCCTACACACATATACACTCACATAACTCAAAGCTTTTATATTGCTGCTTTTTTTTTATCATGATAAATGATTTGAAACCATCTAAATGCCCAACAGTAGGTGCCTAGCTAGATAAATGATTCACTCAAACAATGCAATACCATATTAGCTATTTAAAATAAAAGTTGAAGATATAAAGAACCCATGGTTTCTACACAGTTAATAAGTAAAAAAAAAAAGTGAGGTGAAAAAAAATAAGGTGCAAAGTAAAGTGTACATTGTATTAGCATGGGCATAAAAATGGTAGAGGGGCTTCTATTAATTTGTACATACACTGAGTGGCCAGATTATTATGATCTCTGAACACATAATAATCTGGCCACTCTGTGTACATCTATATAATAAAAGACTAGTATGCACATTGTCCCCTTGACCAGGAGTTCTACCAGCAGGCAGGCAGGCCAACCGCCCATGTCCCCTCCCCCTGGCCAGGCTGACTGGACCCCACCCATGCATGAATTCATGCATCGGGCCTCAAATACACACACACACACGCACACGCACACGCACACGCACACGCACACGCACACACTGAGTGGCCAGATTATTATGCATTCAGAGATCATCATAATCTGGCCACTCAGTGTATACGCATAGAATATCCAAGGTCTTTGATTGGTTACCTCCCACCCACCACCCTCCCCCACCTTCCCTCTGAGATTCCCCACTCTGTTCCATGCTTCTATGTCTCTGGATCCACTCCGTGTATCAGTTTATTTTGTGACTTGGATTCCATGTATGTGACTCAGCCTTTTCCACCTGTCCTCCTCTTGAGTTTAAGTGAAAACAACCCTTCTCTTCTGAGCGCTGGTCCGTGAGCTAATCACACAGCTCAGGTGGGCACTTTGGACCTTTCCGTGGGCAAGAGGCATTTTCAAAGAATGGCAGTGGTCTGGAAGAGGGAGCTTTCAAATTCTAAATAAGAAATGCCACTAGCAGAATGTGTGAGATTTGGCAAGTCGTGTTTTCTGGCTTTACCTGATCAGTACGAATTATAAAAATAACCCAGTCATCACAAGATTGAGGACAAAGTGCGATCATGACAAAAAAATAAATAAAAAGTGTAATAAGTTATAGAATGCGTAAACCATAAAATAAATGTATTACCTTTACCCCTGGTGATTAAATAAGTGTTTTACAATAAACCCAGCCGTCAGGGAGGAGAAATCAAGTAATTTCACAACACTCCGTGGCATAGAAGAAAAACCTTTTGTTCTAGTTCAAAGAGCTTAAACCGAAGCTGACAAAACAACTCCCGCCTCCCTACCTGCCTCTTTCCTATTTGCCATCTCTGATCAGAATATAAGAAATTAGGGTAAAGGTGAACAACCAGCCAACAAGTGCTCAGTCCTTTTCTGCTATCAAAGAAGTCCTTCCCCCGGTTTTCACTAGTGAGCAAGAGGCAGGCTGAGGCACGTGGGACCCCAGCAAAGCTCCAGCCCGCTGTGCTGTACACATCTCTTTCCGCGGGACTTGCCATCTTGCCGGCAATGATCAAAAATCAATGCAGGACCCTACTCTGTGGTCTCAAGGATAAGATCCCTGTGGCGCTGTTTTGCAGCCTCGGCTCACAGCAGAACACCTAGAAGGCAGCAAGTGCTCAATAAATGGAAGAAGCAGGGCAAGGCTCGAGGACCCAGGAGGCTGATTTCCGTTTCCTGACTGGTATTCTTTGACGTGTCTGTTCTGCCGCCTCCCATCGCGATCACTGCCAAATGAAACTTTGAAACCTTGGATAGTTTCCTCCCAAAGTCTCCATTTTAGCAAACGATCATGTTTAGTGACATATCCCTGTCGATGTTGAAAATGTCCAAATGTAAGAGGTACATAGGTTTTGGAGATTCAACAACACAAGAGAACATGGTTAAATAAATAAACACATGCGAATCTATTTAGGTCATCGTACTGAACCATGCCCAGATTTTCAGGTTTAAGGTAACCGTGAACGCGGCGTTAACATCTGGAGCAAGGTTTGGTCTTGCCTAACTTCAATATCTAGAAACGTGTCCCAACAGTCCCTAGGAATATCTTTGCATTCCGTAATTATTCTCCTATTACCTAACCCTAATTTTCTTTTGTTCTCACACCACACAGCAATCTTTCCACATAGCTGCACTTGTACAAATGAATAGCCATTTACTAACTTATATAGAAATCTAGTAGGAAAATGGGGTACAAACAAATAAATGTATAGAAAAAAGGAAATATGAAATGACTGTACAGACTGATGATTAAAATAAAATGCATAATAAGAGACGGTTTTGATCAGTGGATAGACCGTCGTCCTGTGGACTGGAGGGTCCCGGGTTTGATTCAGGCCAAGGGCACATGCCTGGGTTGTGGGCTCAATCCCCAGTGAGGGTTGTGCAGAAGGCGTCCGATCAGTGATTATCTCTCATTATTGATGTTTCTGTATCTCTATCTCTCTCCCTTCCTCTCTAAAATCAATAAAAATATTTTTTTAAAGAGGGAGGAGGGAGTGGCTAGAAAGGGTTTAGAGATTGATATTAGAACTGTAAACGGAATTGATCTCTCTTCTGATGAAATCAGCAACTATAACTCATTCAAATGAGCTTAAATATGAGAACGTAGGAGGCAAGACAGTGGAGCACAAATGAGCTTTGGCATCAAGTGGAAATGACTCAGTAGCTTGGCTTTTGATGTATCAGCTGAGAGCTTGAGCAGGCAACTTTTCTGAGCCCAAATGTCAATATCTGTTTTAAAAAATATCAGAAAAAAATGCCGAGCCGGTGTGTCTCAATGATTGTGCCTCAACCAATGAACCAGAGGTCGCAGTTCAGTTCCAGGTCAGGGCACGTGACTGGGTTGTGGGCTTGGTCCCCAGTAGGAGGAGGCAGCTTATCAGTAATTCTCTTTTATAGTTGATGCTTCTGTCTCTCTCTCCCTCTCCCTTCCTGTTTGAAATCAATATATATATATATATATATTTATACATATAAAGCTTCAGCTGAGGCAATATTTTCTGGTGAAAAATAAGAGCTCCAAGAACTGAAGAAAGGGCCTAAAATTAAAATTAATAATATAAAATCATACAAAGAGCCACCAGGCAGAGGTACCAAAAGAAACTTTCCTGATACCTAGGTGACTCCCCAGAAATCATATTTTGAGAAAGAGGAACTAAAGGAGTATAGTAAAAAGAGTTTTGTAAAGAAAGACAATAGGAACCATAGGGCAGATTTCCAGGATGATCCCCTAACGGGGAATATTCAAAAAAATTTACTCATTCCACTCGATGATCTTTCTGCATTTGCCCACAAGTACTAATAGTCACCTTCTACCATTTACTCTTCCTGTTGTTTAAGCAACATATAGAAATAATTGCTTAATTTGGAACTTCAGTATACAACAAAGAAATTAAGAGAGAATAATTCTATAAAGTAAATTATAGATATATGCATCCAAATACTTTTCACCTTTGTATTGTCACTTAACCTCCCTACCTTCGCCTGCCCTCCACACCCACTGGAGATGATAATTACTTTAGCTAAACTCAACCTCATTATCTTTACCTGTCCTTACTCAAATGATCCCCCTCTTGGATTCCAAACTGGTCCTTACCATTAGACTATTCAAACCCAAGACCAAATGCTCCCACAACTTACTGTCTGCATAGTCATGACTTTATCTTTTGGTTACCTTGGTTAACGTGACTTTACTATCCACTGTCTTCATCAGCACAACTTTACTATTCCAGGAAGCTCTGTCCCAGGACATAGAGGCTTAATATATATATATAATCCCAAGCGACTGTCCGACTAGTAGCTATGATGCATACTGACCACCAGGGCACTAGGGGGCAGATGCTCAATGCAGGAGCCCCTGAGCTACAGTGACTTGACAGCTGTGATTCTCAGGTGATGCACCCAGAGCCAGAGAGGAGGGAGCCCAATTCCAGGGTGCATCAGCCAAGAATTGCCCTCTCAAAATCTGGGGTCCCTCAAGGAATGTCGGAGAGATGTTCTCGGCCTAATCCCCACAGGCAGATTGAGGGACCCCACCTGTGCATAAATTCGTGCACCACGCCTCTAGTTTATTCTGAATATTTTTCAAAACCCTAACCTCTAAATCCTGATCAGGCTGTGTCCACCAATCCTAAACCATCTACATATATAAAAGCCTAAGCAACCATTACAACTGGACAACCAGACAACTGGACAACAGGCAGGTAGCTATGATGTGCACTGACCACCAGGGGGCAGACGCTCAATGCAGCCAACATCCCATGGCCAGCCAACCTCCCTCAGTCCTCCCCCCTTGCCTGGCCAGCCCAATCAGGACTGGGTGTGATGGCCCAGATTGGCCCCAATCGCCAGCCCGGCCAGGGGACCTCACCCATGCATGAATTCATGCACTGGGCCTCGAGTTGTATCACAATTCATTACCCGATTCCAATTAGGCCTGAATACTGGGAAGCCCATTTTAAATAAGACTCCAGAAACCTCATAAGCAGTGCAACCTTGCCCTCATCGCTCCATGCTGCCATTAAATCTTCGTCAAGTGAGAGAGTTCCCTTACAATGGCAAGCAACAGACTCAGCTTCAGGAAGACAGCACATGACACTTGCAAGCCTTCTTGGATGGATGTCCTCCTTAGTTGGATGACTATTGCATGTAATGTACGTGTGTGTGTGTGTGTGCACGTGAGCATGTGTGTGTGTGTGTGTGTGTGTGTGTGTGTGTGTGTGTGTAATTTGATCCATAATAAGACATGTTTTATATCTACTGCTAATATGGTTGCTTTCTTTTCTAGTGTCTCTATCATCACGTTCATGCCTCACCCTGTTGAACTTCCTTTAAGGTTTCTTCTTTGTGCTGTGTTTTCCATGCATTTCCTTTTTGTTATTCTGGCGTGCAATGAGAGGGCTCACTTTCCGGGCATCCAAAACACTACGACCGTGAACCAATGGACACTAAGCGAAAGACGACCCTAAGCCTCCAAGGGCTGTTCTCCTAAATCTCAACTCTCTCCCGGGTCACGCTGGCTACCCCACTTCTGACCCAGCTGGCCCAGGAAGACCAGGGCTGGCCCTGTGAGCCACAGCATCTCTGCAGACATGGTTCCTCAGCTTTGTTCCTCCTGAGGTCAAAGTCGCCACCCTGAGAGGAACCTGACTGAATCATATAGATTTAGACCTTTCAAAGTTTCCCTCACATTTTTAAGAAAAGTTAAGACAACTAGAAGACTTGGGCCCTTAAAGTTTATTTTACTATTTGAAAGCAATTCAAGTTTAATCTTGAAAATCAGTGTATGCGCATTGGGATGGCTGTATTTATGCCATAATCCTGAAGAGCTTTCCCTTGTCTGAATAGCCATGATGGAGAAAGAGTGCATTTGTTTTCAATATCTGGTAAGCTGGGCCCAAGATTGAGTTTATTTAATAAAGCAATAGCTCAAATGTTTATTTGGGTTTTGTTTTGTTTTGTTTTTTTATATATTTTATTGATATTTTACAGAAAGGAAGGGAGAGAGATAGAGAGCTAGAAATGTCGATGAGAGAGAAACATTGAACAGCTGCCTCCTGCACACCCCCCACCGGGGATGTGCCCGCAACCAATGTACATGCCCTTGACTGGAATCGAACCCGGGACCTTTCATTCCGCAGACCGACGCTCTACCACTGAGCCAAACCGGTTTCGGCATCAAATGTTTATTTGAAATGTTTTATTTGGTAGGTACTACTAGCTGTTCACAATTAGTTATTAATGATAATCATAAACAAATAGACTTTACACAGGTATGATAGATTACGAACTTTATAACCCTGTATTTTACCAGTGCATACAGCATCTGTATATAGTAGGCGCCCAAGAAAATGTTACATTGTTATTTCTCTTCATTGTACCTGCTCAGGCACTTGAGCCACTAACTCTGTTTTGCAACAGGTTTGAAGAGCTGATGCTTCTGTAGCTAGCTTGATAACATCCTCCCATTCACTTCTAACAGCTGCCAAAGGAAGTATGAAATAAACCACATGTTAACAATGCTATATATATAAAACCAGTACTTTGACCTTAGACGAGTGTTGATATCCCCTTAACCATTTTTCTTCTCACCGTATTTATAGCTCTCTCGTATCTAATTTACAGACAACTTAGGAAGCACAAATTGAATATAAGGAACTTAAAAAAGTAAGGACAGGAGGTTGCTCTGGAAATAGAGAACTGTCTCAGAAAATTTATTCTCCGAGAAGCAAAAAAAAAAAAAAAAGTCCTTAGCCATCTATCAAGGAAACATCTGATCTCCTTATGGAAGAGCAGATTACAACTGTTACCTAGTTTCTGCCTAGACATGACTTTTAGTGGGGGAACTGGGGGAGGAGGAGAGAAAGAGGGGAGGGGTATTAGTATAATTGAACCTGAAGATTCTTTCCAATTCTAAGCCTGATTTAAAAAAAAAAAAAATGGAGCCCAACACACCACAATTCTGCATTCCCCCACCCTCTCCACTTCAGAAAGTAAAAAAAATCATCCTCACCCTCTATCCCACTTTTTATTTCTGGGGTGGGTGACCTAGTTCTGCCCGGAGGAAAGGGGGCACCGGGGCGTGGCAGTGTGAGCAAAGGTTCTGTGCTTGCTATGAGGTTCCTACACACCCCAGCCCGGGCAAAGCCTGGGCCAAGCCTGGGCCGCTGCCTTCACTCTGAGGGACTTTGATCTCTGCCCTTGGCCCGAAGGAAGCTAACCAAGGAAAGCCCACCAGCCAGGGAGACTGAACCAGCAGACTAGGCCCCGAGGCCATGTTTCAGATGCCTGGAAGCCTGGGGCCGGCAGGCAGGCTGGGAGCCTCCCGTTCATTCCCGGGGCCCGGCGCACCGCTGGCTCTGCATTAGGACCTGACGCGGCACCGCGGTCTGATCCCCGGCCCGGCCGCCAGTCTGTGGCTCGGGGCCACGCATCTCCAGCGGCCAGGCCCGGCGCCGGTCCGGCGACGCGGGGAGCGCCAATCAGCTCGCAGTCGCACCTGTTAGGTCTCCCTCCGCCCCGCGCCTCCGCCCGCCGACGCCTCCGCCTCCCGCAGCGCCGGGCGGGGGGCCGGGCGCGGAGAGCGGGGAGGGTGGGGAGGCCGACCGATCGCCGATCGCCGATCGCCGGGCCCGGCCTTCTCGGGGGACCCCGGGGGACCGAGCGGGGCGGGGCGGGGCGCCGGGGAGGCGGGAGGGGTGTGACCGGGGCGCAGAGGGCCGGGAGCGGGGGCGCCGCGGCTCGCGCTCCGCCCGCTGAGCCCGCGGCGGAGGCGGAGGCGGCAGAGGCAGGGGCGGGGGCGGCGGCGGGCTGCGCCCCGGGGAAGATGGGGTTCGCCCCAGCGCCGACCTTGCTCCGCGCGGCCCCGGCGCCGCCGCCGCCGCCGCCGCAGTCCCGCCCCGGGCCGCGGCGCCTGTCGGGCCGCGCGGGGTGAGCGCGGGCGGCACCGGCCCGGCCCGGAGGGGAGGGCGCAGCGGGCGCGGCGGGGACTCGTGAGCCGGCGGCCCGCGCCTCCCGGGAGCGAGCGCCACAGCCCCGCCGCCGCCGGCGCCGCCAGGCCGAGGCCGGCTCGGAGCTCCGCCGCCGCGCCCCCCGCGGGCGGGCGGCGACCGGGAGGCGGCGCGGGGCCCGGCTCCCCCGCCCCGCGGCTCCGGGCTCCCGGCGGCGATCGGCCTCGGAGCCCATGGCGGGCAGCGACGCGGACGGCAAGGGGCCGGCGCGGAGGGGCGGCGCGGCGCGGCGGCCGGCGGGCTCGGGCTCGGGCTCCGGCTCCTCCGGCTCGGGGTCCGGCTCCGGTGCCCGAGGCGGAGAGGCCGCTGCCGCCGCCGCCGCCGGGAGCCGGCCCGAGCCGCTGTCCACTGCTGAAGCGGCGGCCGAGGCGGCCGAGCTGCCCGCCTGGATGCGCCTCTACTTCTACGGCATGCACGGCGTCGCCCTGGACGTGCTGGTGTCCTCGGCGCGGCGCTTCGCCCGCAGCCCCGACCTCCGCATGCTGGGCTTCTCCTCGCCCTACCGCTGCCTGCTGCACCTGCTCACCCACTACGCGCTGGAGAGGCTCTACCTGCAGCGGCGGCGCTGCCCCAGCGCCTTCCTCTTCGACTTCCTGCTCTTCCCGCTGGCGCACGTGGCGCTGCAGGCGCTGGCGGCCCGCGCGCTGCCGCTCGGCCCGGGCGGCGCGGGGGAGCCGGGCCCGGCGCTGCACTACCTGCTGGCGCTCTACCACTCGCGGGTGTTCCTGCGCCGCTTCCTGCGCCTGCGGTGCCGGCGGCAGCTGCAGCCGCGCCCGGGCGCTGCTGCCCCCGGACCCCCGGACCCCGGACCCCCGGCCCCTCCGGGTCCCCGAGCCCCCTCGGCGGCGGCTGCGGCGGCGGCGGGTGGCCGGCGGCGGCGGCCCCGCGGCCCCAGGGGCCCCGACGGAGCCCCCAGCAAGGGGCTGCCGGACCTGCTCCGCTTCCTCTTCTACGGGATGCACGGCTTCTTGGACGAGATCTTCTTCACCTTCTTCTTCGACGTGCTGGAGCAGGGGCGGCGGGCCACGAGCGGCCACACGTCGCTCTGGTCCTTCTTCATGTACGGCAGCTGCAGCTTCGTGGTGGAGAAGCTCTACTTCCACCTGCACTACGGCCGCGGCTGGCGCACCTGGCGGCGCGTGCCGGTCTACGTGCTCTTCATCTACCTGTGGGAGCTGAGCTGGGGCCTGGGCCTGCGCGCCTGCGGCGCCTGCTCCTGGGACTACTCGCACTACCCGCTCAACTTCATGGGCCTCATCACGCTCATGTACCTGCCCGGCTGGGTGTTCCTGTGCGTGTACCAGGACCTGCTGTCCAACGCGCTGTGGCGAGTGCAGTACGTGCCGGCCGCCTGAGGCCCAGGCCCCGGGGCCCCCACCAGCGAATGCTGCGGTTTGTTTGGACACGTTTCAAAAACGGAGGGGTCTTTTTGTTTTTAAAGCATTGTAGGTGGTATGCGTTTTTCCTACACTCTGGCCACATGATTCCACGCCGTCCGTTCGCCTTTCTGACTGTGTGGGACCCGTGCATGACTCGGGACTTGGATCTATTAGCACTCATCAAAGGACTGGCTCGTCCACACTGTAAGGCCCTCGCAAGCCCAAACGTCACGGGGAGGCTGTGGGATTCGCCTCGCCCATGTGGGCATAGGTGGCTGATCACTGCTGTGTTGTTGTTTTTAAATTTTTTTTATTTTGGCGAGGAAGTTCTTCAAATCAGAGGCCAGTGATTTTTTTTTTTTTTACGAGATTTAGCAAAAACTGTTCTGGTGTAATGGTGTGTTTGCTTTCTCTGTAATCCAATTTCACTTCAGTCCCTTGCCATGTTTATCACAGAGAGACTGCCGAAGCTCAGTGTCGTCTTGTGCTCCTGAAACTGCAGTTGATAATTCTTAAGTGCCTCCCTTCTAGCGTACAACGTGGAAAGAAATCGACGAATGTGAAACCATCCTAGGAACTGAATTTTTTTTTTTAAATAAGCCTTTTCTGGCAACCCCGACAGGTGACACCGCGTTGTTAAGTGTTGACCTCCATCCTGGAAGTGATGGTTCTCCCACGTGAGTTAGCCTTAAACTCCAAGGTTGACCAGATCCTACGTTGCCTGTGGCTGTACATGTTTGTTGCCGTGTGAAAATGTGAAATGTTTACCTTCCCTGTCCAAGGGCCCAGCCAAATGACACCGCCCTCCGTCGAGTGGAACCCTTAGGCCCCTTTCGATGTGGAGCTTCAAGAGTAGAAACAATTCCTTGAAACACCATGAACTTGAATGTTTGCTCTAATTGCATTAGGCCTACCTGTTTTCTGCATATTTCTGCCATGGCTCACGTGTAATCATGTCTCTTTTTTCCTTATGGACCCGCTCAGAGTTCTTGGACTAAGCCCGGTGTGTAATTCACATTACAAATCGATAGTGTTTTGGTGACTCGCTATTAATGTCTGCAAGTTCCAAAGTTAAATGAGATGATGTAAACCATTTAAAGAAATCATGTCTAATCTATTAATAATGTACTTTAAGGTTGTGTGCTGTTTTTATTAAATGTTAAAAAAAAAAAAAAGTCGAATTGAGTATGGCTTGGCCGGGGATGACTAATAGCTTCTCAGTTTTCATTATAAACACCATTAGGAAAACTTACGGTGTGTACAAATGAATGGTTTCTTACTCAAATTATTAGCTTGCCTATGCTGTGAAAGGGAACTTCTTCCTTTTCTCAAAAATAAAAACCAACAAAAAAAACAAACTCTTTTGCTATGGCAGTAAAGATGAAGATGCCCTTAGATTTGATTAAGGCAGACGTAATTGTGAGAATATATTATTTTATTGTTTTTTTATTTTAATTTATTGTTTTTACTGATTAAGGTATTACATATGTGTCCATATCCCTCCATTTCCCCCCACCCCATTCCCATACATGCCCTCACTCCCCAGGGTCTTGCATGCTTTGGTTATAGTCTTTTAGACAAAGTTAACTCAGGGGACAAAAATGGCACATGAGTCGGCAAAATTTAACTTTTCCATCATTTTATTGTGTTTTGTTTTTTGTTTTTGTTTTGTTTTTTACAGAGAAGAAGAGAGAGGGATAGAAAGCCAGAAACATCAATAAGAGAGAAACATCGGTCAGCTGCCTCCTGCACGCCCCCTACTGGGGATGTGCCCGCAACCAAGGTACATGCCCTTGATGGGAATCGAACCTGGGACCCTTAAGTCTGCAGGCTGATGCTCTATCCACTGAGCCAAACCAGTTAGGGCGAGAATATATTATTTTAATCCACTATGAGGTTGTGAGCTGAGTTATAAGTAATGCTATATGAGCAACCCCGCCCATGATATTGATCGTGTGATATCAGTCAGTCAAAGCTGAGTAGAAATGTAATAGTAAGTTAAAGTGATGGCAGAGAGTGAAAGTGTCATTTGATGATACTTGGTCATGGGTAAAAGATTCCTGAAAATCAAGAGGGGGAAAAGTATACGTGCACACACTAAAGTTAGGCAGATGCTGAGCTAAATGTGTGTAATTCAAGTGTGACGCATGGGCATACATCTGAGTTAACCCTTGCTACATGTGCGTCTTTGCACTTACGCCCTTCACAGGCTGCTCCTCAGCCCTCCCTACCTGCTCGCCAGCATTTTCAGGCTCAGAAATCTGTCAGGAAGTGGGAAAGCCTGCTACTGTGTGCTTGTAAGTGGTAATCTTATTTAATGGAAAGTCAGGGTTTTCATTCATTCCATTCACTCAAGAACAGTTAGAGCACCTGTTTGCTAGGCGCTTGCTTGGACTCAGATACAGCAGCGACTCAACGCAGACAAAATCTCTGTCCTTACAAAGCTCACGTTCTAGTGATTTTATTTACATGAGATTATACCTACTTGCAAGGCTACTGTTGCAGTAATAAGCTCTGAAGGCAATCGCGATGAGGGCTTTTATCAGGTCAGTCCCTGGCAAAAGCCTTTGAACAGTCTGTCTGCCAGTTTTACAAAGAGCTTATTGATGTGTGTGTGTTCAGGGAGTGGTTATCCTGTCCATTAGCTCAGCACCTTGCTCTGGGCTTCTCATTCTGTTTACTCATCTTCTCACGAGTGATGTTTGCCTACAACTTCGAACCTTCAAAGACAAAGCAGGAAAAGAACCATCAGATCAATCAATTTAGTTGCTCATTAGTAGTTCAGATATAGAAATGATAAGGTGATGTAATAGGTAATACCTGAGTAGCACTACCTTCTGAGAACTGTATTAATTATAAAATTGTAAGCAAACATGTATATATCCATATATATCTTAAATGAGTACATACAGACACACACACACACACACACACACACACACATCTTAAGAAAAGATATATAATCTTAAATATATCCATACACATATTAAGGTCATACATACATATGACACAAATATACCTCTATGTACATATACACACATGTTTACTTAAACCTCTAACAACCTTCCTTTTACAGATGAGAATAGTGAAAATGAAGTTCAAAGATGTTAAGTAACTGCCCAAGTCATCCAGCTGTTGAACCTTTAGACTTGTGCCGCTGTCTGCTGACCACAGTGATCTGGGGGCTCCTGTGGGCTTCACCTACATCTGCATTACTCTCCCCTCCCCCGTCACAGATGCAAGGGCAGCTGCAGAAAAGCCAGACGCTAGCAGCAAAAACACTCTTTCATGCAATTAACTTTAAATGTCTTATTATAAATATTTAACATTTTGCATTTCAACTCACCAAAAAGCAGCTTAGAAAAATACAACCTGTTCTTTGTTATGTAAATTATATATATATATATATATATATATATATATATATATATATATATATCCACATTTCCAATTGATTAATTCTACTTATTTATTTAGAAAAAAAAATGTCTACTGTTTTGAAATAGTCTCTGTTGACATAGCGGACCTGGTCCTGTTTAAAAAGGATGGTGAAGAAGAATATTGTTAGACTGCTTTAGTTCCTTCTCCACTTCCAAAATACACTTTAAAAAAATCAATATGCTTGAACAAGGAGTTTATACTCATAATATGGGCTTGAAGTGATAAATAAATCATTGGATTGTAGTACGTGGAAGCTTTTTAATGCAATCAATTTTTGCTCATATTAAAAGGCATTAAAACCCTTTGCCTTTTAAATTAATTTTAAATATATTGCTCTCAATATATTTCCCAACAGAGCTTGATGGAACTAAGGTCCTTTACTGAAGGGAAGTAAGAGAAAACACCCTTCACCTCCCTCCATCACAAACATGCCTCAGCTAGTGCCGAAGGGAAAGATGGAGTAAAAGATGGGTCTGTTGTGTTGCAATTTTTTTTAATGTTCTTAGACTTGGCACCAAAAAAACAACAATTGTCTGTGTGGACTTTTATTCATTAGAATTGGCCACTTTCTTACTTTTAACACTGAGGCAGGAGTCATTACACAAACAATGGCTTCCAGTCACTAGTAACCCAAATTGTAATTAACCTGGGATGTGTAGACAGAATATATTTTTCTTTTTTTAAATATTTTTTATTATTGATAATATTATAGATACTCCATCCACCCACCCCGTTGTCCCCTCTTTCCAAATTCTAACCCCTCTCCCCCCAGGTCTTCACTACCCTATAGCCCATTTCCATGGGCTATACATATAACCATCTATATTACCTAATAAAAGAGAAACATGCAAATTAACCATCATTCCGCTAGGGTTACGACCACAGTCAATCAGAGTGAGTATGCAAATTAACCCAACAAAGATGGAGGCTAATTTGCATATGCAACCACAGAGTTGCTTGAAGTCTGGCATGAGAGGAAGGGGGACGGCTGAGAGAGCTACTGGAGTGGTGCTCCAGAAAGAAATGAGGACTTGCCGGCTCCAGGCAGCCTGGGAGGCTAGGAGTGAAACCAGGGGAAGGAAGGCCTATTCTTGCACGAATAGCATGCAACGGGCCTCTAGTACTAATAAAAGCACCCGTGCACATGACATCATCACAAGATGGCCCCCACAAAGATAGCCACCACAAAGATGGCCATCACAAGATGGCCACCACAAAATGACCACACACGCACAGCAGAGGTGGGGCCCGACTGCCACTCCGAGCAGTGAGGCCTGGGAGTCCCACGGCTCTACGAGGTATGAAGGAGACTGGTCCTGGCATCTCCACCATCTCCCATGGAGGAGCCGAGTCCCAGCAGAGGAGGCAGGTCACAGCAGGGGAGGGCAGTTGGAAGTGATCAGGCTGGCAGGGAAGGGGAGTTGGGGGTAATAGGGCTGGCAGGGAAGGACAGTTAGGCATCATCAGGCCAGCAGGGGAGTGGTTAGAGGACAAGCAGGCAGGCAAGTGGTTAGGAGTTGTGGTCCAGGATTGTAATAGAATTGTCCAACTGCCTGCTTCGGCCCAATCCCACAGGCCTAAACCGGCTGTCAGACAACCCCCAAGGGAGTTGCAGGCCAGGCTGAGAGACACCCCCCTCATGCATAAATTTCATGCACCAGGCCTCTAGTATAAGTATATAAGTTCTTAGGAGAGAGTGCAAGCCAGGCTGAGAGTGCAGACCAGGCTGAGAGACACCCCCCACAAATTTCATGCACTAGGCCTCTAGTATAATTATATAAGTTCTTAGGTTTATTCCTTCTCATCCCCCACCCCACATCGAGGTATGTCAGTCTATTTACACTTCCCTGATCCCTGTCTTATTTTGTTGCTCAGTTTGTGGTTCATTAGCTTCCACAAATAAGTGAAATCATGTGATATTTTTCTATCTTAGTTTGGCTTATTTCACTTAGCATAATATTTTCCAGTTCCAACCATGCTATCCCAAAGGGTAAGAGATCCCTCTTTTTACAGCTGCACATTATTCCATAGTGCAAATGTCCCACAGCATTTTTATACATTCATCTGCTGACAGGCACTTGGCTGTTTCCAGATCTTAGCTATTGTAAATAATGCTGCTATGAACATAGGGGTGCAAATATTCTTTCTGATGTGTGTTTCAACTATCTTAGGATATATTCCTAGAAGGGGAATCACTGGGTCAAATGTAAGTTCCATTCTTAATTTTTTAAGGAAACTCCATACTGTTTTCCATATGGCTGCACCAATTTGCATTCACACCAACAGTGAATTAGTTTTCCCTTTTCTCCACATCCTCGCCAACACTTGTTGTTTGTGATTTTTTATGATAGCCATTCAGACAGGTAATAGTTCATTTTAGTTTTAATTTGCATTTCTCTGTTGATTAGTGATGTTGAGCATTTTCAAATGTCTGTTGGCCATATGTATGTCTTCTTTGGAAAAGTGTCTATTTAGGTCCTTTGCCCATTTTTAAATTGGATTGTTTGTCTTTGTTATGTTGAATTGTATGAGTACTTTATATATTTTGGATAATAACCCCTTATCAAATGTATCATTGGCATATATGTTCTCCTATTCAGTAGGTTCCATTTTCAATTTGAAGAGAGGTACAAGACCAAGAGGCAAGAACAAATGGTTCTTCCAGAAGCTGCGATTTTAGGTATTTTTGTTTGTTTGTTTCAGTCATTAAAAATCCATAAAAATAAAAAATATATAAAGAGAAGATAAATATATAGAATATTTTATTTAATTTAAAATTATTTTTGCAGAAATGGTCAAACAATATCAGACAGAACAGAGAGATTGGTCTTTTACAATTTAATTTATTTTCTTACATCTTAACAATTCTATTAGAGTCCAAAAATCATATGCACCAGCTTTCTTATTTAGAAAAAAATCTTTACCATGATTAAGGGTTGAAAGAGGCAGGAATTTTTTACATCTCTGACAGCTGGTTACTCAGCTTAGCTTGGACATTTCAAGACAATATTTGTTAGGTACAGAAATGCAATATTGGGGGCCCACTATAATTATAAGAAATATTAATGATTCTCTGTTAACTGTGATTGTTTGGTTCTGATTCAAGAAAGCACCTTCTAACCTGGCTGGGAGTTGCACACAGGACCTCAGAGCTCACCTGGAAACCGGTCTATCCTCTACACCCAGGAGCTGCCCATTATGGAAAGATTAACAACCTTGTTGCAGAAATCAGAGGCATCAGCCCTTTGCATACCCCTAGGCCTTTGCAAACCCCTCCAGCCCATAACTACCTGTAAAAGGCCTATTTTGCATACCCATTCTTATCCCTTTAGCCTACTTCCCCGTGTAACCTTTGTCCTGCTACCCAATATGAGAAGCTGACTTTTGGTGGAGTGCAGAGCAGATTTTTGTGGATGGCCTGCTGATCTCCACATTATTTGAATAAACACTCATATATTGTTCAACCCTGTCTCTGCTGAATTGGCTCAGGTAGTGACAGGAAGCCTTGACCCATTGATTGTCCGGTTTCATATTAATTGTATTTCTCATGCAAAGACTAAGGGGAAGGCTGTCAATAGCTGAGCTGATAAACCCTACTGTCTACCAGTAAAGGAAGAAAGCTTGTTCAAGCTTTCAGGAATAATCTATTCCATTCATCCTGCTTGTATATTGCAATGAAACATTTTTAAAGATACTCTCTCTTTTTTAAAAAAAGAAGTCAGTGTTTTGTTCTTTTACCATGGTATTTGCTGTCTACACATATCTTTTTAAATGAAGCTTCATTCTGTTGTGGGGTCGAATCCTGGAGTAAAAAATAAGACCACCAGAGGCTGCTAATTGGTTTAAAAAAGCAGACAAGGATTTATTGAGCTGGCCAGGACGGCCTTGAGAGCACCACAAGCAGGTGGAGCCCACACTCATGACCACACCATTCCAGGTGTAGGCAGTTCTTTTAAAGGTATAAACCACAAAAATTTTCCTTTGTTCTAAATTCTAAATGCTGGGGAAAGCCCGTGGGGTCGTTCCCAGCCACATCCTGCTGAATGTTGGAATGTGGACCTATCTTGCAAAAGCAGATAGTACAGAAGCAGAATTGAGCAAAGTTAATCTCTAAAGGTTATCTGCAGTTTCAGCTCCTGGAGCTACTGAGTCAGTGGGAATCAGTCTCCTGTGGTCCTGGTCCACAGACACAGGAAAACTGCCTTAGCCTCCAGGTCTCAATCTGGAAGCTGAGGTAACTGCCCTATTGTTTAAGCAAGTAAGTGAGCGCAGAAGCCAGAATAGCAGGGTTAAAATTCAAACAGCAGTTTTTACCTAAGTATGGTTGCCACCAAACTTCAATTCACTGAGGCTAAGCAGCAGGGTTTTGAGACCCTTGAAAGTAATAAAAATTGCTTCAGGGGAAAAGATGGCTGCAGGGATAGACGTCAAGGATTAAGTAGTAGGAACCCTGCTTGGATCATTGGAATCTCAACCTGGTTCAATTCAGGAAAAGCCTTAGGCTGCTGTTCAGTTCTACCTAGAAGATATCAACTGGGGCCTTTTCCTGAGAGCTTTCCCTGGCAGAGCTAAACTGATGCATTAAGAAAGAAACTGAGGCCATAGATGTCACAGAAGCAAGCAGCTAGCCAGGAAGGATGAACTTTGTCATGGATCAACTCTCCCACACACCTCCTCCCCAGATTAACTATAGTAAGGAGAAAGCTAGCCATACTTTTGGTGGGATTCCAACAGACATTTGTATTACATACAAAATAATTTATAAACATGTTATTAGCATCCATGACAAAAATAAAGTAGTCTTACAGGATCTCAAATTCAAAACTTTAAACATTTGAAAAGTCGTTGTTGGGGAGAAATAACATTGAGAGGAATATGCAGAGAGTTCATATCATTTCATTTTGATTACCCACTTATAGGAACAAAATCTAAATTAAATATGCTCTTGTACATTTCTGAAGGAGGACTGTTTTAGTCTTAACCTTTTATGAGAAACAATGAAAGGCAGGAAGAAAAAAATAAATAAAATAGCACTTTGGAGTACATTAGAACAAGGACTCAGATTCCAAGTATTTACCAGCAAGACTTAAGCAAAATTTATCATTGTACTTATTTATAATGATGATATTTTTAGCAAACAAAACAAAACAGAAACAGAGGGATCATAAAGGTAGAAATAGAAGATACAGTGAAAGGGGTAGTATTCAAGGCTCTTAGAAAATCCATGTATTACTTTTCCATGGCTAAAATAATTCAGATTTACAAATATTATTCTAGATGTTTATACCATGTACGATTGTAATTACAATGAAAATGTGACATTCATGAAATTCTGTCCACCCTAGGTTTGGTTGGGTACCAAAATAAATGTATACTTTATTATGTTGATATTTATTCAATGACATTTCTGAGTTTATCTTCTATGCAATGATGTCATTTCATTGGACGTGTTATAAGAGTTTTAATATGTCATTGAAGAGTCAACCCCATGAACAGGGAAACAGTGTACTATTTATTGGAATTTAAAATCATGGGACTTCAGAGCTTGAGTAGATAAGTAAAGGTCATCTAATTCAACTTCCATCCAATAGAAGAATGCCTTTCAGATCATCTTTGACAGGTGTGTCTGTCCAGCCTCTCCTTGATCACTTCCAATGACAGACATCCTTGTACTTACTCAGGTCTCCTTTTATTTGTTCTATAATTTTGATTGCTATAAATTTCTTAATAGTAAGCAAAACCATATCTATAACTTACATTCATTTTTGCAAGTTTTTCACCCATAAGCAGAGAACCAAAGGTTTGAAGAATGTTTCCAACTGTGTTTTGTTTTACTTCAAGCTAAATGCCCAAGATCATTCAGCAATATATATAATAAAGTATACAATAGTGAAACTATCATCATCTACTTTGATCTAAACACTTTATTTCTGCAAATGGAGAACAGCATTAAGTGTTGTTAGCTTTTTTTGAGCAGCTGTCACATCATTGTTTCAATTAATTTTCATTTATCGAAAGACCCTGTCTTCTTTCAATAAGCCAGTGATCTTCTATATGCTCCTGCACACATCAAATAAAAATAACTGGCATGAATATGTGCTATTCCCATCCCCCATGACCAGTCCTGAACGTGACTAAGAGAGAAATGAAGGCAAGTAGAGTGAAGAACAGAAAAATCGCTATTGAATTCATTCTTCATTTCTTTTGTTCCTCGTATTTTCATACTTTCTTCTTTTGAGAGCAGCCATAAGTAATTCTCTGCATTCCCTCAACATTTAGTACAGAACCTAGCACAGAGCAAGTGCTCAAAAAATTTTTTGTTGATGCACTTACCTGAACTTTCATGTCAGCCATAATTCAATAAAGGGAGCCAAAATTAGGAATGCTACCAGGTGGCAACACGTGATTTCAACAGACGTTTATTTAAGGGACATACACAAGACCCAATATGTGCCTAGAGAAAAGGTAAGAATTGCTTAATCTTCTTATATTCTTCCCTCCACTGCTCAACGACTTTGTTTGCCAGGCATAGAATTCTGTCGTCTGAGATTTTAGCTACATTATAGTGTGTGTGTGTGTGTGTGTGTGTGTGTGTGTGTGTGTGTGGTATGTTGTTTGGTTTTGTCTGTTTTTTGTTTGATTTTTAGTGTTTTTGTTGTTTTTCTTGGCTATTTAAAGACCTGAACTACTCTGTAAAACATTATTTGTGAAATAGATTAAAAAAAAAAAAAACACCTGATGTGCACATGAACCAGTTGCAGTGTACATAGTATTCCCTGGGGACTGCTTTGCCGGTTTGCAGCTGGTTATGCCTCTTGATTCTCATCATTATTTTTGCTGATGACCTTATAGATTTTGGCAACTTTTCAGTAGAGAAGTTAAAATAAAATTCAAAATTAGTTAAATTTAGAAAATTGCTGCTAGTGGCAGGTGGTAAATATATATGTTTTATTATCTATAAACATGATTGGCTTTATGCTCTCTTTTTACCCCCAAATATTACTTAAAAATTGTAATTGTTGGAACTTTTCAGAGAAACAGACCAATAGGAGATAAACAGATGATGATAGATAGATAGATGGATGGATAGATAGATAGATGATAGGTAGGTAGGTAGATAGATAGATAGATAGTTATTTTTCTCACAGAATTATGGAGAATGATAAGTCCTCAGATGCTTAGAGTGAGTTTTCACGCTGGAGACCTGCGAGAGCCAATGGTGTGATTCCAGTCCAAAAACCTGCAAGTTCCATATCTAGGAAGAGCCAGTGTTTCCGTGTGAATCTGAAGACAGAAACAAAACAAAAGCATGTTTCAGCTCAAAGCCAGAAGGAATTCCCTCTTTTTCAGAGAAGGTCAATCTTTTTGTTCTATTCAGGCCTTCAACTAATTGGATGGGGCCACCTATATAAGGAAATAAAATCTGCTTTACTCCATCTATTGATCGAAACATTAAACTCATCCAAAAATACCCTCTCTAAAAACATCCTGAATACAATTGACCAAATATCTGGGCAGTCCGGTCAAGTTGACACAATTAGTTGTTACATAGATCAAAGCATTTGAACCAAAGAAGTAAAATACGCATAAGTTAAAATGAGGGGTATTCTTTTACTCAACAAATATTTAAATGTGTGCTGTGCATTTAAAGGTAAATAAGACTTTTTTTCCCCATGTAGCAGAGGAGGCAGGTTTTAAAACAAAAGTGTAAGTGCTAGAGAAAAAGGCTGTTGGAGGAAATAATGGGGCAGCTACCTATGCTAGCCAAGTTCATGTGCTCAAAGTCCTGGCAAGATTAAGTGTCAGAGCACTGAGAAACTCAAAGCACATTGTGCCTGGCTGAGGAGATGGTGGGATATGAGTGCAACCTGAAGCCAGAGATGTAGCAAGAGACAGGCCTTAACATCTTGTGGGTGTCTTAGAGTTTGGGAGATCATTTCCAGAGGGAGTTGGAAAGTATACAGGGGTTTAAACAGGCAAAGGACTGGTCCCATTTTCATTTTTAAAAGAAAACTGATGTGCCCTAGCCAGTTTGGCTCAGTGGATAGAGCATCAGCCTGTGAACTGAAGGGTTCCGGGTTTGATTCCGGTCAAGGGCATGTACTTCGGTTGCAGGTTCCAAACGCTGGTTGCGGGCATGTGGGAGACAACCAATTGATTTGTCTCTCTCACATCGGTGTTTCTCTCTGTCTCTTGCTCTCCCTTCAACTTTCTCTAAAAATCAATGGGAAAAAAAATGTCCATTGATTAACACACACACACACACACACACACACACACACACACACACACACACAAAAAAGCTGAGGTCAGAGAGGACAAAATTAGAGACAGAGAAAAACCAGTTATGAGGCCATTATATAAAACTGTAAAAGATATGATGGTGGACTCAACCTGGATTGTGACAATGGGAATGGACTAAAATCCATAGATTTGCTAGATACTTAATAGACTGTGTGGTCATCAGATGGCTGTACAAGTGAAGGGAGGGAACAGATACAATGGGCAGTAAAGTGAATGCAGACTGAGAACCTTGAGGACCTCAGAAAGTAAGTGAAGAGGAAACTGTAAGAGATGAGGAAATAAATGGTCAGAGAGGCAGGAGACCCAGAGAATGTGATATCTCTGACAATGTATAAGAGGAAAAACATGTTCAGTATCATCATATTCAGCTTAAAATTAAAGCAAATTAAGAACAGAATCAATGGCCATGGTATTTTAAAGTGTTTGGGAAGTGGGAGTGAGTGCAAGAATGGGAGGGTGGTAGGTTAAAATAGATTGAGGTGGCACAGTGAGTTGGAGCATAGGCCTATGTACCAAAAGGTTGGGGGTTCAATTCCCAGTTAGGGCACACACCTAGGTTGTGGGTTCCATCCAAGTTGGGGCATGTATGGGAGGCAACAGATCAGTATTCCTCTCTCACATTGATATCTCTTTCTCTCTTCCACTTTCTCTAAAATATATATATATATAAGCCTAAGGAACTGTTACGACCGGTCGACCAAACGACTAGTTGACTGATCACTATGACTCACACTGACCACCAGGGGACATATGTTCAATGCAGGAGCTGCCCCTTGGTGGTTAGTGCACTCCCACAGCAGGAATGCCACTCAGCTGACCAACTTCCCCGCCTGGTGGCAGCCACTCACTCCCTTAATAGTCCTGCAGGTCCAGTTTCTGCATAACAGGCCAGACACCAATGGACCAGGCCGCCAACATGATCCAGAAAGCACCACTGGCATCCCGCAAGTTGGCCTCGGGCACTGTGGTCCTTTACCCTCCCTAGACACTCTGCAAGGAAGAAACAATATAAAAGCGGCTGCCAGGTGGCTCCCGACAACTGGCGTGAACATCAGTGGGACGGATCTGGATCCTGGGCCCCCAGGGCATCCCACTACCCACCCAGAGCGCTGATCACACCCAGGCCCCTCCATCCCTTTCGGGATGGGCACCAGATGCAGAGCTCATGGCTGGCGAGCACCGCTGCGATGGCATGGGCCTCTCCCAATCAGGACTGATTGGGCACACGCCTGGGGCAGGCACAGCAGAGCTGGGATGAGCAGGAGGGGGAGCAGCAGGCAGGAGTGGCAGGCAGCGTTGGACTGCCGGCTTCAGCCCAATCCCTGCAGGCCATGCCAAAGGACCCCACCCATGCATGAATTCGTGCACTGGGGCCTCTAGTAAAAAACGTATCCTCAGTTAGGATTTTTTTTTAAAAAAATAGATTGAGGAGTGCAACCTGAGATAATAGTGACTATGACATAAATGACTTATGTAGCAAGTTTAGCTATGCAGTGAAGAAAAAAGACTGGCCCAAAAGAGGAGCTAAAGAGGAATGAGGGGTCAAGGTAGAATTTTTTATCCCTTGAAGTGGGAGATTTGTGCGTATAAAAACATCGGTGGGGAGGAGCCAGTATAGAAGTTGAAGGTTTAGAAGAGGAAGGGGATATAAGGTCTCAGGTTAAAGTGTGATTTAGGAATAATTAATAGCTATTAACTTTGATGAGAGCTGAACATTTGTTTTCTAAGCTTGACATGTATCAGATTGTTTGAATCCTACAGTAACCTGATAAGGTTGGCGTTATTATTACCTGTTTTTTCATATGCTATTACTGGCACACAGGAGAGTTAACCATCTTGCACCTACGCAAAGAAAAGGATAGGGGTGGAAGGAAACCTGGGATTGGCATTGCACTGAATTTACTTGCTGCCCAACAAACACAATCTAATAAAGAACCCAGAGGCAGCATCTGAAGTCAGCTCTACTCAGAGAATGTAAATGCATCTGTAATGACTAACTTTGGTATTTTTGACTTATTCGTTCAATAAAGATTTATTGAGCACCTACTATATAGGCACCAAGAATGCCCTGGGATTAAAAAATGAACAAGTCTAACATGGACCCTTGATACTCCATTGTACTAGTCAGCTCAGGCTGCCATAGTAAAATGCCGTAGACTGAGTGACATAAGCAACAGAATTCATTTTCTCAGTGACGGAGACCAGGAGTATAAGATCAAGGTCCAGCAGCATCAGTTTCCGGTGAGAGCTCTCATCCTGGATTGCAGATGGTAGCTTTCTTGCCTTTTCCTCACATGGAAGAAAGAGAGTAATCTCTCGGGTGTCCTATTGGGCCCTACTCTTAATAACCCCACGTAGCCTTAATTGACTCCCTACAGGCTCTATCTCCAAACACAAACACAGACACATCTGAAGTTTGGGAAAAGACAATTTAGTCCATAGCACCTATAGCCTTATTGCCACAATGAGCCTGTGTGGTTATTATAACACAGAAGCAGTAGTGGTAGTAGTAGTACCTTGTTTCCCCGACAATAAGACATCCTCCGAAAATAAGACCTACTTCATGGAAACATAATACATCCCCTGAAAATAAGACCTAGCGCATCTTTGGGAGCAAAAATTAATATAAGACACTGTCTTATTTTCTGGGAAACAGGGTAGTAGTAGTCGTTGTTGTTGTTATCTCCCGCGCAAAGATGAAATCAATGAAATGTAACTGCCACACACACAGCAGGGAAAGGACTGGAATGAGACTCCATTTCAGCATTCTTTTTAGGCAACTTAATTTATCTCTCGGAAAGATCAAGGTAGTATCATTAGACAAGGGAAAGGAATATTTAATAAAATAAAAAAAAGAAAGAGAAAGAGCATCCTTAGTTTTATCTTCCTAACGTTACTTAATCCAATCACTGTTGGCTTTTATTTTCTCTAGAAATGAGTATTATATTGTCCCTTCCTACTTTTAGCTATTTTAGTATTTGCACAGATTTTTAGGTGAGCTCTTCCCCATTTTATTTTTTTCCTTCAGATTCAGTCTGCTTGTTGTGAGAAAATTAATTAATAAAGGCCACATGCTAATCTGACTAGCTCAGGGAAGGCCTGCATGGGGGTTTTGCAAAATCAAAGACCTAAAGTCACCACAAAGGATGGCCTGAAATTAAAAATTTAACTAAAAGCAGCTGATGGTGGGTAGTTATGTTCTAGGCCAGTATTTTCCCAGACAAGGTCAACTTAGAACTTTACCGAGCCTGTAGTCTTTTTGTATCTGAGATAATATACCTGTGAAATGTCTGGGTAGCTTGTAACTTCCTTTTTTCTGAACCCCTGAGGACCCAACAAATGGTACCAGGGCAGAAACCACAAATTTCCTCATTGTTATTGTCACCGCGTCAATTGTCGACTGTTAAATATCCTGTACTCACATATATGCAAAATCATGTGTCCATCACGGCACTCTTTATCCAATTCACTTTTTATCCATTTCACTTTTTATGGAATCTCAGAGGTTTCCCCTCTTTGCTTTCTCCCACCTCCCTAATCTTCACCAATGGATTTCATGTCACCCACTTATATCTCCTCCCTTGATGGTAATTTACAAAAACAAGGTAAAAACCTGCCATTCTCTGAAGCATTATCCGAATCGACTGAGATTTTTGCTTCCCCAAAATTGTTGACACTTTGGCTCAAATAAACTCACAAAAATTCTTTACAAGTTTGAATGTTGTTGTTGTTGGGGGGAGGGGTTGTTTTTGTTTTTGTTTTTTTGTTTTATGTTAACATTGTTGTCAGAACATCATCAGCTCTCTGGGAACCCTGATCTAAGACACTGTGTCTCCAGGACTTCCTGAGAGCTGAGATAGAGGCAACCGTACTCAGAGCCAATCCACTTCATTCCATAGGAGATATTTTGGAATTAGTGTTTAAAATATTAGGTAACCCCATTTCCATTAAGTTTACAGGGCGTTTACTTCCATTTCAGAGACATGATTCCTAATATTAGTTGTAGGGCATCTATAAATAACTCCAGATTTGCTTACCAATGTGATGTGTTTTTTGTTATTGTTGTTGTTTGTTTGTTTTTTGGGTTTTTGAGTGGCATAAAATAGAAAACATAGATAACAAGGTATTCCATTTTCTTAGTCAATGATTTATTTAATCCAGATAATTGTATACTAATTTGAGAGCTGTATGTCACACGTGGTGTTAGGAAATCGTCAGTTTTCCAAAAACATGAAAAATAGAGTCGGTAAAAACTTCCTATGGAAACAGGTGTTTATTTGAGGAGAAATAAGTTACAGAGTTTAAATTTTACCACACAAGTTATATGTTTGGGATAATCTGGTTACCTTAATGTTAAAAATTCTGACAAGGGTCAACTTGCTGCCCCTAAATAGATAAAGGGGGCAATAAAAATTTCTCCAAATGGAAAAGGTCAGTGATTTAAGTTAGCTATTCAAAATGGCCTTTCTACAAAACTGCTTTCTTTCCCCATGCCAGGTTTTCTTGAATAGGCCTATTCACTAAGCCAGTTAAATGTTGATAAATGTTTGATAACCTACTTTACTCTCTACCAGTGCTGTCCAACAGAACAATCTGCAGTGAGAAATGTTATGTCAGCACTGCCAACGCGATAGTCATTAACCACGTAATACCTGAACCACGCGAATGTATCTACTATACCTGAAGAACCAAATTTTAAATTATATTTTATTTTACCTAATTTAAGTTAAATAGACACATGTAGTTGGTGGCTACTATGCTGAGTAGCATAACTGCACACCCCACACTGGGATCTAGCCCGCAAGCCAGGCATGTGCCCTGACCTGGAATTGAACCATGACCTCCTGGGACAGAGGTGGGTGCTCAACCACTGAGCCACACCAAATGGGCACCTATATATTGTTCTAGGGCAGTGTTTCCCAAACTACTCTCATGATGAGAATCACCTGGTGGAGTTGTTAAAACACAGATTCCTGAATCCCAACTCAGAAATGCTAAACTAGAATTTTGGGGAACATATAGGTAAAATTGTATACTTAACTAATAAAAAGAAAATATGCAATAAGCTTAGAGCACTAGTTTAGTGTACAATTTTACCTATATGTTCCCAAAATTTTAGTTTAGCACTTCTTAGTTGGGATTCAGAAATCTGTATGTTAACAGCTCCACCAGGAGATTCTCATCATGAGAGAAGTTGGGGAAACACTGTTTTAGGGAGTCAAACCAATCGCTTTGGGGAGCTGCTCCACTCCTGAAGCAGGCAGTTGGTAACGCCTGATCCCAGTGCAGACGAGCCTCCTGACATACAGCAGTTTGGCTACATCCTTCTTTGGGGTTTGGCTCATTTCCTATTTCCCCTGAAGACTGCGGGCTGGATGCCGTGTGGACTTCCTATGTGATACCCAAGGCTGAGGGAACCTGTTGAGTAACTTGGGAGGTAAAAGTTGGTCCTGAGACAACCACAGAGCCACTTGTCTGGTTCTGCTGCTTTTCTGGGCCTGGAGCTAAAATATTACTGAGGCCTAGATGTTATCCTTGGGGAGGAAAAGGTCAGGGGGTCTAGACTAGTGATATGAAAGGTCCTAGGTCCAAGGTCATAAATATAGGAGAAGAAGAATATTACCTCTGCCCTTCTAGATTCTTGCTGAGACCTTCCCTCCCATAAAAAAAAAGTAACAGGAAAAAAAATAAAATATACTAATATGTATACCTCCTGTATATATGGTAGATAATGAGGGGTAGAAGAGTGTTACCCCAAAGCATGCTTTGTGGGATATGGGATATTGACCGTTTTAAGCAGGTTACTATTATTTTGTGTTAATGTCTTATTGATTTTTTTTTTTTACAGAGAGGGAAGGGGTGGGATAGAGACTTAGAAACATCGATGAAAGAGAATCATCAATCAGTTGCCTCCTGTACACCCCCTACTGGTACATGCCCTTGACCGGAATCAAACTCAGAACCCTTCAGTTCACAGGCCCATGTTCTATCCACTGAGCCAAACCGGTTAGGGCAAGCAGGTTATCTTTAAGAAAGGAAAGACTCGAGAAAAGCTTTGACCTTCCCCCTAACTGCACAAAAGGAATTTATATAGAACACATGCTCCAGGAAGGAAAACATCTTAATAGATAACTCTAGTTTAATGTGAACAAGGTGTGACAGGCCGGTGTTCAGAGTCAATCCCCTCTGTATCCCATGGTTAAACATGGCCCAGAAAACATTGATTTACCAAACATTTGCTTTTCCATCTCTATGGGAATTGCATTCTTGCCCTTTGGAGCCCCAAACCACATACCACCCTCTCCCCCTTAACTCCATAATGGCGTATAAGCTTCAACTACCCAATGTATTCTTGGGTCTCATATTCTTATGGTATTCCCATGTACATATCCACAATAAATTGGTTACTTTTTTTCTGCTAATATGTCTCATGTTAATTTTTTAAAGCATCTTTTTTTAAAAAAAATCCTTTTTTTAAAAATAGATTTTTATTGATTTCAGAGAGGAAGGGAGAGGGAGATAGAAATGCAGTGATGAGAGAGAATCATTGGCTTGCTGCCTCCTGCACGCCCCCTACTAGAGATCAAGCCCGCAACCCAGGAATATGCCCTTGACTGGAATTGAACCTGGGACCCTTCTTCAGTCCTCAGGCCAAGGTTCTATCCACCGAGCCAAACCGGCTAGAGCTATCTCATGTTGATTTATTATTTCCGCCGGAAGAATGTAGGACAGTGGGAGAAAACATTATTTTTGACATCCCGGCAATACCAAGGAAAACTGAGTAACCCTGAAATGGCCTACGCCACCACCTTAAACGCCATTTCCAGCTAAAGACTAAAGGCTGTGGAGAGGGAGGGAGGCAAGTTAGGGAGGAGATCAGCGAGACACAGGAAACCAGGATAAGGTTGTGCATATTTAAGTCCTTGCCTCCTCCAAAGGTAAGAGTTTCTAGAGATTTAGAGTCATCCTATTCTTCCTGGTTTGGAGAGAGAGAGAGACCCTTACCAAGGGAGACTTTCCTTGTAAATGTAAATGTGTCTTACTCAAAGGTAGCTTCTACTCCGTTTTCAGAGCTTCCGCTGTGTCTGCTGTTCCCTAAACACAGCCGGCTCAAAATGAATGCTATGCCAAAGAGAGGCATCTCTGGTGGGGGGTGTTTTGCTCCCCTGGACAGACAGCTTGAGGAGAGGATGGAGAAGCACCCAGGTGTCTGTGAGCGGACCCTAACTGACCTTGGGCCACTTTAGGTCACAAGACTATTCCCTAGAGGTTAGTAGTTGCCCAAAAGTGCAGTTAGCCAAGGATATTTTAATTAACATCACAATCTTAATATTTTCACACCAATTGAGAGGCACAAAGCTACTAGTGATATTAAGATAACTTTAGAAGTAATCTAAATACCAGGGTAATCTGTGCAATTTCTATCTGTTCCCAGGAGGAAATAACAGACTTTGAGGATTGGTGCTGGCAAGTCCCAAGACCTGGGGTCAGCAAACAGGATCTTCAGAAAAAGGCCCACAGGCTGTCTGGTCCCCTCTCGCGGGCTGCTGCAGGCGAGGTTCCAGAGGGAGTGCTTTTAGTAGGAGAGGTAAGACACCCTCCTAATTGCAGCCTGCAGGAGAGTTCTGGGATAAGAACTCTTAAGGACAGTTTTCAGGAGGTAACCGATACTCCATGAGCACTCAGGTTGAATGGCTGAGATTCCCTCAGCGGATTCCTGTTTTCCTGCTCCAGAGAGCATGTCTGTGATCTGAGCCTGTTACAGACAACGAGGCTGCTACAGACAGACCTGCACTACTGCTTACTGACCTTCACGGAGTCTGAACAAAGGAGAGACCTGGTCCCAGACCTATTTCCACATTGTCCAAACAAAAAGGGAGAAATCCACTTAGCCACGGGCTATAGAAGTGTCAATAAGAGAGAAGGATTTACTAGTAGAATATCTCCTTCCTGCTGGATTTGCGGTTGTATATAAACTTTTTTTTTTGGCAATTCTCTTTCTTTTCTGTTATCTCCGAGTTAAAAGACATCCATATTAAAACAAAAGCACCATCACAGAAGAAAAAATGAGTGTATGATGATAATATTACCAAGTAAGTGATAAATATATATGAGTATATATTAATAACTTTCTTTGTATCAGTTTGGGGTGTTATTTTGATTACTTTGCATAGTATATTAAGTGATTTATTCAGCTGAGCTCTTATACATTTTGTAAAAGACAAGCATATCTTAAAGTAATTTGCTTAAAATTTTCAAACAGAAATTTGCAAGTCTTTCATCTTTTACGAAGTCTTTGCTTTCTTCTGGAATGTACATATTAGTCTATGGCCCTAAGGAATGGTCACATTGGCGTGTTTAGAGTAGCATATTTTAAAAATATGCCCTGTTACAAAATTAACAAGTACAGATATGGTTTAACTTTAGAAATGTTAATTAGGAATAAAATAGACTTGCATAATGTTATCATGCAAATAGCAATGAAGTCTAAGTAAGATATTTGAATGCTCTGCTTGAAGGTTCACGTAAGTTAGTTAAATTTTATAACATTAATTTTTAAATGGGTATGTCCATTTATATGGCATAAAATCTAAAAACTGCGAAAGAGAATGAGAAGAAAGCAAAAAAAAATCAAAGTCACATGGGAATATTTGATGTAGCCAACACTACATTGAAATGTGACTTTAATGCTTACATATTTTCTATAAGAATTCATGGTTAGAAGGAAGAAAATTGCTTGTACTTTAGGAAAAGCAACTAATTGAGATTCTCAAAATAAGTTGGTTGATGTGTATCAATCATTAAACATTTTGATGGAGCTGAATGTCATTCATAGATCTTACCTGTTTGTCAATGTGGTAGATTCAATTATTATTAATAAATATTCACTCCCACTCCCCACCCACCCTACACATGGATGGACCAAACTTTCTTGTCCCTTGACTTTGGGTTTGGCTATACGACTTGCTTTAATCCATGGGACGTTAGAAGGATATGATTGATGACCAAGAGTGGAAAAGCACTTGCACATCGTATTAAAAAGCGCTTGCACAACTGCTTTTGTTAGAAAGAAAACCAGAGGCCCAAAATGGCAGCACTCATGCTAAAAGCCCAGGACACCAAACCCAGATTTAATACATGTCCTAATTCCAGTTTCTACCTCTCCCATAAATATACTCTTACACCAACCAGTCTGGACTCTTCTGGTCAAGCATCAGTGAAGTAAAAGAACCCCCGCAAGGAGGCAAGCCACCTGATGAAACCTCACAGCTGCCTTCTCCCGGGAGGAAGATGTCTGGATCTAAAAATAATTATTTCTTTTCTTTGCTAATACTCCCCCTGCCATTCTTCCTATCAAAGCCTTCCATTTTGTACAACCCCTGTTGCCTTCACAAATCAAAGCCTAATCAAACACAAACAGGAGCTTGCAGCACCAATTGTAAGGGTTTATTATTTGAGGAAATGGCACTACATCTGGAGTCACGGGTAAGCTAGTTAGTGCTCAAGTTGCTGGCTCCCTGATGGCTTCTAGGGGATGGGTTATATAGGAGAAAAAGCACTATTGTGACGATTAAAAGGAGCTGGAGTCGTGGGCTCTACTGATGAGATGGGTCCAGGATAGGATGTAGCCATTCAATGCTAGTGGTTGAGGGGGTTTTTCATGGGAGAAGTTCCTGACTTATAACTTCTCTGGAAAGTCACGTTTCACCGTGGAATTCTCTACTTGCTTTGGCCATGTTAGCTTCAGAGTCAGCACCCATCAATCTTTTTTCTTTTTTTTTTTAAATATATTTTTGTTGATTTCAGAGAGAAAGAGGGAGATAAAAACATCAATGATGAGAGAGAATCATTGATCAGCTGCCTCCTGCACGTCCCCCACTGGGGATCGAGCCCGCAACCAGGACATGTGCCCTTAACCGGAATCAAACCTGGGACCCTTCAGTCCCCAGGATGACACTCTATGCACCGAGCCAAGCCAGCCAGCGCCCCATCATTCTTTCTGGTTACATATGGACCATGGTTTCTTCCCTTAACACAAGTGAGATGAGGCCAAGATATTTAATAAAGACTTTGTAAAAGATTAACAACAACAAACAAATTCACAAAGCAGCTTAGCACTCTACAATTGGAGTTTCATTACTTCCTCTCTGCATTCAAGGCAACCCACATCCAAGAGCTGATGTCTAGAGCTCTGACTTTCTGCAGCCTTTCTAAGACCAGCCACCCCAGTTTCTTGCCGAGTCCCTGTCTCTTCTTCAGGAATGGACACTAAGATTCTCCCCTTCAAGGGAGACACCACCCCCTGAGCAGGGAGTGTGGCTCTAAGTACACCGTGTCTTCAGCAGGGTGTCCAGGTCAGAATAGAGGCAGTCTAGGGCAGTGATTAAAATGCAGGCCCTGGTTCAAGTTTGCACTCTACCAAGCGCCAGCTTTGTGTTTTGGGGGCAGGTTACTAAATTCCTCTATGCCTCCGTGCCCTCCTTTGTAAAACAGGAACAGCAATAGGACTTGCCACATGGGTTCATGTAAAGATGAGGTGAGATAACGGATGTCAAACCCTGGAAACAACGTGGGACATACCAAGGCCTCATAATGCAAACTAGCTGTAATACAGAGATTGCCCATCACCCACTCAAAGGGCACACGGGTAATCAGAAGCAATGTTCTCTTGCAAGAATACTCTCTATGCAAGACCTAGTCAGCACGTATGTAAGCTGAAAAGGAAAAAGAAACCAGAGCATGGCAGAACCTTGGCCACTGGATGAAATAGTTCCCTTGATATTGTTGTAATTAGCTAGTTATTAATAACTAGTGGCTGACTTCAGAGAGGAAAGGAGAGAGAAAGATAGAAACATCAATGATGAGAGAGAATCATTGATTAGCTGCCTCCTGCATGCCCCCTACTGGGGATCGAGCCCACAATTCCGGCATATGCTCTGGACCAGAATCGAACCCAGGACCCTTCAGTCCATTGGGCCAAACTGGCTTGGGCGCAAATACATAATTTTTTAAATAAAATAAAAAGTGTTCATGCCTGTAACGTCCAAAATGATCTTGCATTTGACAACTGCGCTGTGCACACTTGGGGACAGTAGCAAGTCTAACAGCAGAATTCTGGATCGAAGCCCACGTGGTCTGGAGCCCTACCTCTGCCACTGACTAACTTCTTAACCTGGGCTCCTCGCCCGGGACACGATGGGAATGGCCCTGCACTCCTGGTCCTGTGCCCCACTCTTCGAAAAGCCAAAGCTCACAGCGCCTGAGTTCGGGTTACAGAGAGGTTGGCGGATGGAGAGGGCACCGGCCGAGAAGGGAGGCTGAGCTTCAGATCCACCTGCTCGCGGGGCCGGCCAGGGGTTGTGAGGGTCGATGGGAGCACCGATGTGGAAACGCCGGTGGGGCACGCTCCCGGGAGGACGTGGGGGTTGGCCGTTTATGATAAGGGGCACCAGGCAGGGGGCGGGGAGGGAGGAGATTGGGTTCTGGGGGCAGCCGGAGGTCAAAGCTCTCGCCTCTGCACAGGCTCCGGCTGCATGACTTGTGGTTTGGCCCGTTGTCTCTGACAAGCAGCTCGGTATCTTGTTAACAGGACAGAACTATTTTGAGCTGGTTCTGCAGTTACAATAACAAGAGTTACCTCACAGGACTGCTCCGAGGATTTTGTTAAGGTAACATCGTAAATACTAGGCCCAATGTCTGACTAATATATGATAAGCACTAAATAACCATTAGTTATTTGGTTATTATACAATTAGTTATTATACAAATAATTAACATGTTACATTCTCTTAGGAAGATGAAGAGAACGCTACGCACATCAGGAACTTTTTTTTTTTAATCTGAAGAAAAGCATTACCCAATAGATCGTTCTTAATTTAAATTAGAACATCATTTCTCCAATATTTTCTTTCACCTTCATTTAGTACAAAAGTTTTTAAAAAATTAGAAAACAATTATATAAAAACTGGAGGCACAGTGCATTCAAGTTCATGCACTGGTGGGGGGGGGTTCTTCAGCCCGCCCTGCCCCCTCTCAAAGTACAGGAGCCCTCAGGGGTGGGAGGCAACCCATCACTCTCCTCTGCTGCTGCCACTGCTGGCAGTGCAAGCCTCAGCCAGCCCTGGTTACCTGAGCCTCAGGTGGCTCCAGGCAGCTGGGCAGCCACTATCCAAAGCTTGCCTACACCTTGGGACAGGCCTGCGTGCCTGGGCAGCTGACATCTGAGGCTTGCCTGCACCTCAGGCATCAGCTGGGCAGCCCCCATCTGAGGTTTGCCTGTACCTTGGGGCTGGGAGACTCCAGAGGCAGGCATGCAGCAAGGCCCTGCAGGGCTGAGGGGACTGGACACTGATATCTTGTGGCTGTGGGCACCGCCATCTTTGAGGGCAGGGAAATCAATTAGCATATTCCCTTCTTATTGGCTGTGGGCGCTACCAATTTTGCAATGGCATAAAGATCAATGAGCATATTCCCTTTTTATTAGACAGCATAAACTCAATTTTATATTTAAGCAACACAAGCATTCAGATGCAGATGAAAGGAACAGAACTGTGGGTCTTCCCCATGTGTAAGTAATAAAGGCTATGTCCTTCAAAACCCGCCCCCCCAAAAAAGACAAACAAACAAAAAACACAGAAATGTAATAGCTGCTAACCCACAGATCTAGGCTTCACAAAAAGGGTTGGGTCCAGAGATGTTTTTGATGCTCTCTTAGTATTTTTAAAAAGTGTATGTATCTTAGAGTTGATGTTTCACGGTTCACTTGAGAGCATTTTTTTTCTTCCTAGTACTATAAAAGATGATGGACATCCAGAGAGTATTAAATTCAATGAAATATTTGGTGACAAGTAAATACCTGCCTTTGGTCACAAAGTAGAATTGGCTGAAAACAGGAGGAACTACACATTTCCTTAGAACTGTTGGCTTTTCTTGCAACACAAAGAGGGTTGGTAACCAACCGTATTGTATTGCAAGAAAAGGCAATATTGTCTAAGACTTTTGGTAACAAACATTAAGAAAAAAAAATAAGAGGGGATCCATCAGGAATTACAGGATATTCTCCGATCTCCGTTTAATGTGGTAAAAGATGAACTAATACTAATTTGAAAATTGTGTTTAATACATCAGATCATTAAAATGGATTGCTTTGCCAAACCCTGTTATTTTTTTCTTCTAGCAGGAAAGTTTCCTGAATAAGAGATAAAGCTGAAGAGGAAATTAATAACCAGAGGCAGATAGTGTACAGTCAAGTGCATGTGACTCAAGTCACGGCAGGACGGAAAAAGAGCATACCGATCCGGCCACTTCATCGTATGAAAGAAGGCGACGAAGGAGAGTTGGGGAAGTGTCTGGTGGCAGAGTGGGAACGGAAACCAGGCCTGGCTCTAAATGCAGTGCTCTTGCAACTCTATCACAGCTATCAGGCCCCTCTCTTACAGCTAAGCAAAGTGTG